>JASPKZ010005995.1:0-27548 GCA_030220185.1 Diploptera punctata
CCAGAGGGGAAACGCCCAGTTGGTAGACCAAGAATGAGGTGGCAAAATAACATTAACCATTGTTTTGACAGAAGTAGATTAGACAGTGAATGATTGGAAAGGATTAGCTCAGTACAGGGATGTATGGAGAGCTTATGTCCGCGCGGGCCATGAACCTATGGGTTCCATACTGCCAGTGATTTAGTTAGTTAGCCTGTTATATATACCTTACGTATAGAAACTATTCTTAACACATATCTGATTTATTATACAGGGTGTTCCATTCAAACCTGCCACATTTTAATTAATCATAACTCTCAAAGTATGCGGAATTATGAAATGAGGTTGGCATTAAAGAAAGAAAAACTGAAAGAATTTTTGTTTTCATTATTGCAACATCTGTCGCATATTGAGCAATAATTACATATAACAACGTTCGCCAGGACATGACTCCACTGTACTTCTTCCTCTGGGGGTGTGTAAAAAGACCGGTGTTTGCGACTCTAGTACAAGATCTTCATGATTTACGAACCCGTATCCCTGACACAATTGCAACAGTACCAATGGACATTTTGGGGACAGAACCTTGCCACGCAATCGAATACAGACTTGATATTGTTCGTGCTACTAATGGTGTCACATTCTAGAGGTGATTTAGTGTGTGGCAATGAAAATTCTTTGGAGTTTCTGTTTCGTTTAATACCAGCCTCATTTCATAATTCTACATACTTTTGTTAGTTATGATTCATTAAAATGTGGGAGGTTTGAATGGGACACCCTGTACATTTGAATAGTTTCTTTACAAGAAATTCGGTAGAAACAAAGGAAGCGGTCAATAACTCTCTGCAATGCGTTATAGATTACATCTGTTACATGTAGGCTATCGGAGGAGGGCAATGTTTTCTTTATGCAAAGTTTGCGAATCGCAGGTAAAACTGTACGGAATTAATGTTGTAAAAAAGATTGTTACATGTTCAGAAGTAACGGAATTCACATTTAACAAGCACTGCTTAAGCAATTATGCATAATGAGAATCCAGTCGTATTGCGAAGGCCATGTTTCCTAACATATAATAATACATAATTTTAAATTACAAATCTCTGCTAAAATTTATGAGACATCTTTCTCTGGCAAGTGGATCCGTCCTGATTCACTTATCCCTCCTCTTCATTATTACGTAACATATCCATACCCAACATTCATTACTAATAGGCTTATTTGATTGGCTTTATGCATCAACCGACTATACGCCATTATATAAATTAGTGGTCGCCCAGCGGTCGAAATTCGACAATTCATTTTTTTTTTAAGTTTGTAGCAAATTCTGTCATTATGCATTAATTTTCGATTATTTTAAAATATGAACGATAGAAAATGTGTGGTATAGCTTGGCTAAGCCATATTTAAAAAACAATAGCGCGTCATTTGACATTTCTATACTATTTATATTCTGATAAGCCCATGTTTCCCTTTACAGAGATTTAGGCGCTCTTCCCCTACAGAGAAGAATTTGAACCATACTAATTTAGTTACACTTGTTTTCGTATAGATGTCATTTGGAGTGGTCCGTGGTCAGCGTTCCGCCTCATGTTGACATCTAGGAACACAAGGTAGTACTAGGACGGGAAAATTCGGTAATATTTTGCTTAGAGGCCTTTTCATTCAGGCTTAAGGATCTTTTACGAGCCTGAGAATTCTTCAGACTCGGGGCCCACGGCCTTAAAGTTCCTCCCGGAGGACTTGCTCCCTGGATTTTTCCATCCTAAAAATCCATCGACCCCGGCCGGGTTTGAACCCGCGACCTTCGGGACCAGAGGCAAGGAGCATAAACCACTAGTTCCACCGCGGCCGATTGTATACTATTACTATTTAAATTTGCATTTGGACTATTATTATGTGTACGGGAATATATATCCCTTCTTCTTTGTCTCTCACTCCGACCCGTCAATGTTCTATGTCGAGAGCACAATGGAAGTAGGTGCGAATATGTAAATATAAAAAATATGTAATGAAATTACAGAAACCAAGATTAGACAGGGTTTAATTTAAATTTAAATAATAAAATGTACTCACTTTTTTAAACCACTGATAATAAATACGCGAGAGTAAGTCAATTCACATCGCTGCTGCACAAACAATGCACTTTCAGTATGAACGTAAACAAATGAATGAGTAATACACATAAATTCCTTACAGACAATTTATTTCATTTTGTTTAATTTAATTTATTTCGCATCACGTATTATACATACATTTTATTTTTCTGCTCTCCTTCTCTATATGAACTTTAATTATACCAAATATCACACTCCTCCGTGCGCGCAATCTGCTTAAAAAGGGGTACAAAGTTTTTTCTTCGCGTATTAATATGTAGATTTCTATAAAAATAGGTTCAAAGTTTAAGCCCAATCTTCACTATTTATTGTATCACCAAACTTAACAATACTGGATATTGCAAGTTATTTTCTAAGTTATGCATCAACAAATCTAAGAGCAGGAACATTTGACGCTTAGCTGCATGATGCAAAATTTAGATTAGAATTTATGAAGATCTGGTTTCATACCCGTATGTTGCAAAACACAGAATCTCTGATAGTACTGATAGCGTTTACATTTTTCTTAATAATAGGGTCATATTTTAGATTAGGCGTCTAAAAGTGTGCGTACACTTACTTCATGAGCCAGTTCAACAGTTGGCAGCAAAATCTCAATTTTAAAAAAAAATATGGCCCTTAGCCGGTTGATGCATAAACATCGTCCATTTATATAAACATAATTAATATTTATAATTAGAGTTGAAAAATTTTCAAACTTCTCTTAAAAAGAATTAAATTGATTAATTTTTTCAATTGACTGTAAACATGGACTCCTTACTTAATGGGAGGATAAAACTATTATGAGTACTTGAGAATAAATTCATTAGGACAATTTATGGACGAAGAGAGATGAACAGACAAGCGAATAGAAGAAGACTTCATAACAGGGAGCTACATAACCTTTATGGGAAACTAGATTTGGGCTAATAAGAACAGTTAAGTCTTGTAAACTGCGTTGGGCAGGACATGTTGGCACGAATGGATAATGGAAAGACTTGTCGTGGAAACTCCTTGTTTGAAACGAGAGCGAAAGCGCCCAACAGATTATACTACGAATGAGGGGGGGGGGAGAGAAACATTATCCCATGACTTGCGGGAGGTAGATCACCACGTGGACTCCTTACTTTAAGGGAGGAAAGGGAGATTACGAGTTTTTGAGAATAAAGTTCTTAGGAAAATTTTGGACCCAAAGAGAGATGAACAGACAGGTGAATGGAGAAGACTTCAAAACAATGAACTACATGGTTTTTATAGGAAGCCAGATATAATAAGAACAGTTAAGTCTCGTAGACTGCGATGGGCAGGACATGTTGCACGTATGGGGAATGAAAGACTTCATGGAAGCTTCTTGTAGGAAGACCAGGAGAAAGAAAAGCCCAGTTTGGTAGAACACAAGAATAAGGTGGGAGAACAACATTATTAATATGATTTGAGGAAGTAGATTAAACAGGGAATGTTTGGAAAGCATTAGCTGAGGATAGGAATGTGTGGTGAGCTTATGTGCGCGCGGCCATGAAACCTATGGGATAGATAGTTCCAGTGAGTTAGTTAGTTTACAAGATAAGATGGTCTATGCTTCGAAATTCAAGATGACGTTCATGGGCGTACAAAAAATCAGATAAAATTCTGTGAGAATTTTATTTTCATTTTATTTAAGGCGTTTAACCTGTTGACCTTAACACGCCTAAGGTCTCTAGGTTTGTACCATCAGGCTGTGCCTTCATGTGAGTTGTGCAGATTCACCGGTTTATTCTTGTAGATTTTAATTGATCCACATCTGTGGTCCGGGGGTGGTATCTTGGTTCAGATACAGCGATCCCTATACGATTTTCCATGAACTTCCCGAGAGAATTTTTCTTGGGCATTTCTTAGCCTTAAGACAATTCTGAAGAAACGCCAAGGTGGTTTTTACAGTAGCGGAGTGCGGTTTTTACAAAGAAAAAGTTAATAACTCCACTATGATGAATCTTGTAGAAGATTCCGGGCTGTTGGCCGTGGTCTCGAGGCTTGTAGTTCCCCGACGTTTCGCCAGAGACTGCGTCCAGCATCCTCACCCTTGATAACTCCGGCCGTGAAAGCCTAAGTCAATATAATAACTCCACTGTTTCTTAATCGTCATCATCAGGTTGGCCTATCATGGCAGCTGCTGCTGTCTTCCGGAAACCAAACGCCATTCCTCTCTGTCCATCCACTGATCTTCCTCCAATCCTCTGATATTCATAGCAGCTTATACACCTTCTATCCAAGTTTTCTTTTGATCTTCCTTTCTTCCTCATTTCCATTGAGATCCATTCCATAACAGTTTTAGGCAATCTTTGCTGTGGCATTCTTCTGATATGAGCATACCACTGAAATATTTTATTTTCTATAATGTCTATGATGTCCGGCTCCTCTTGTTCAAATTTCGCACATTTATTCTACACGAATTTAGTTTTAATCCTTAAATAGACAATGCACCCTATAGGACACATCAATAGTTTCCATTTATTTAATATTTTTAATACAACATAAGAAAACGAACGAACAAAAATTACTTAAATATGTGTCAAATTACTTACAATTGTTCAAATAACAATATCGGATAATAACGGTTATGCATGATTTTGTTTACAGTGCGGCCGCCACATTTTAATAACTGGCACGAAAAAATAATGTTTAGCTAATGCAGAATGCTGTACAAGAACACAGAAATGTGTTAAATGTGCAGGCAATCACAGTGTAAAAAAACTGTACTAACTGCAATGAAACTCATGCTGCAAGCTACAGACAATGCCCTATCTACAAGAAATACTCCAAACTCAAGACTGAAATATGCACCAAGGACCTCACAACATACCACAGAAATCTCACATCATAAACCAGAGCCAGAGAAACCAAAAATCAACACTTCAGCACCAAAATTGGACATTCCAACTACTCCTACTCCTACTCCCACTACTACCAATCCTGAAAACCTAGTTCATCAACTTCTATCCCTAATATCTAAAATCCTCTTAAATCCAGAACTCCTAAAAACCACTGGTAATGCTACTTACAAATCTAATTTCAGTGTTCCTTAATAAATCCAGCAAATTACCTCAAGAAACTTTTAGACCCAGAAGCTTATGCGCACGAAGAAAACAACATCTTCAAGAACACTCCAAGCAACAGCCGGGAGAAGAAGAGTATTTTCCTAGCTAAAAATTTCAAGCACAGAAGACTTCAAGATAAGCACATCAAATATTGGGCCAAGTCCTAAATTAGGCCGGTACCATTTACGAACATCAATTTTCGCTCGAGCTAATGTAATGGTTAGGTTTGGTAACTTAATATTGTAACGAAAAACTATAAATATGTATGTGGAATAAAATGTTTTCATTATGAAATTTCATGGCACCATAAAAAAGACGAGAAACAGAGTAAATAAAACCCAAGTACTATTTTTTTTACTTAAAACTGACATTAGATTAGTCTAGAGAGTGTATCCGGGATTTCCAAAGCAAAAAATCAGGTCTAAATCCAAAATATCCCGATCGAGTATTCTAAGACTTTAGTCTTGGTGTTTTTGACCAAAAATGTCAAAATTTTGGAAACTGCAAAAATTTAGTCTAGAGAGTAAGGCCGAGATTTCTAATGGAAAAAAAAAATCAGGCCTATAGCCAAAATTTTCCGACCGAGTATTCTAAGATTTTAGTCTTGGTATTTTTGACAAAAAAGTCGACATTTTCGAAACTCTAAAAACTGCAAAAATTTATTTAGAAGAGTATGGCCGAGATTTCTAATGGAAAAAAATCAGGCCTAAATCCAAACATTTCCCGATCGAGTAATTCCCAGGATTGTAGAATTTTATAGTAGTTAGATAAAATATGGGCCGAAAAAATAAACATCTGAATTGTGGGCAGGACGGCAGCAGCAGTAATATGTGTCTCTCATACGCGGGGTCGTGTTATTTTTTCGCACGCGGTAATCAGAAATTTGCAGGTCGTAATGCCTGTCTCTGTCAACCTATTAAAGCATACAAGAAAGCGAAGCTATGAACACATTTGCAGAAGAGACTGCAATTCCTTAATAAATGCGCTGCTCAACAGTTGGACTTTGGAATGCAAACAAAACACTACCTGCTACAGTAGTCTATACGATCTCATTTGTTTTACTAGAAAAACAAAACACTATAACTTCACTTAACATTTATCTTTCAGCTAAGAATGCTCATAGCAGCTCATTAGAGCGCGGAGCATTGTAAACAAAAATATCCAATCCAATGTAGTATTTACCTACAGGGTGATTATATTATTAGCTTCAATGAAAAAAAAAAGTGTGTTTCATTTATCGACATTCTTTAACAAATGAGCGTTGCAGTTTAAATCAGGGATGGATGGATCTAAACATTCACACAGGAGTCCATTATTTACGGTTCGAGGTCCTATAACACGGGATGAAAATTTTATTTCCCTTCCGAAGTAACCATACTATGGATTTTTAGCCCTGAAAAATCCATCAACCCTGATTCGGTGTTTGAACTATTGAATCTTGGAATCAGAGATGAGTATCGAACTAATGTCCGCCAGGATCGCGCACACATGAATGCTAGTTAATATAATATTTTTAATTTAGACAATATGTGATAATTTCGTATTCTACATTCAATTTCCCCAGCGTTTAGTAAAAGGATGTCCATTTATAAAGTTGTATAATTAAAACTTATAAGGTATTCTTTGTTAAATACCTAGGAACAATAATTACAAACAGGAATGAGATGCCACAAAGAAATGAAACATGGGCTCAATTCTGGAAATGCATGTCTATTATGTATTACAGGGACTCTTGTCGTCCCAACTTCTCTCAAAAAACCCTTAAACTGAAAATATATAAAACTATTATTCTACCAGTTATATTATATGGATGTGAAACATGGGACTCTTACTTTAAGGGAGAAAACGGAGATTAAGGGTATTTGAGAAAATAGTTCTTAAAGAAAACATTTGGACCAAAGAGAGATGAAAAGATAGGTGAATGGAGAAGACTAGTTAAGGGTGAACTACATGATTTTTATAATAACAACAGTTAAGTCTCGTAGACTGCGATGGGCAGGGGAATGTGGCACGAATGGGGAAAGAACGAGGGGCATTGAAGCTCCTTGTAAGTAAATTAGAGGGAAAGCACCCGGTAGATGGGCAATAATGATGTAGGAGAATAACATTAAGCATGATTGAGTGAAGTATATTTTACAGGAGATAATTAGAAGACATTAGCTCAATGTAGGGTGTATGGAGAGCTTATGTCTGCGCGGCCATTAACCAACAGCGTTTATAGTGCCAGTTACTAAGTTAAATAATAGGGCCTATTGTTAATATTAATAGTAGGACTACAGAATTTTAATATATTTCATGAGGGTTCATGTACTCATTACATTATGTGGAACAAATAGCCAGTGTCCCTGCCTTCCACTTTGGCTATCCGGATTCGATTCCCAGCGACGAAGTGGATTCTGGGTATCCGTGTTTGAGTGTTTATGTCTGTCTTGTACTTACGTGAAATAAGGAAAAAAGGTAAAACAATGCAAAAAACGGAAGGGGAGAAGTAAAAATTGAACTATTAAAACAAAGGAAAATAGCAATATAATAATAAAACAAACTTACTCATAGATTCTACCGCGGCCACATTGACGTAATTTCTCCAATAGAACGCTGGAAAGTCCTGCATTCTTTTTGCCTTCTGTCGTAAACGGTTAACTCCAGGCACACTGTCTCTGTTGGACTGCGGATGCATTAGTCTTGTTATTACACCATTCATGTCTTCCACTCGTTCGCTGTGTAATTTACTTCCCTCAAATCAACCCGCATAATTTTTGGCCTACCTCATGGACGCTTTACCATTGAATTTTCTTATAAGAAGTTCTTATGCACTTTTTTCTATTTTCTAATTATGCAATAATATTTTTATTAGGATTTTTTTTGTACACTACAGTAGTTTTTCCTTCAACCTATATTAATTTGATTCTTCCAAAAAACTCCTGTCTTGCACGTCTTCTTCCGTCAATTCCGTTTTCTATCCATACTCCTGACCCATCCATCCATTGTTCCTGTTGGTTTCCTCTTCTACTTCTGTCTTCAGCGTTCCATTACAAAACTATTTTCAGAATTCTGTCTTCTCCCATCCTTTTAGGATGTCCAAACCATCTCAATTTTCGTTCTTCAATTACTTCAAGAATATTTTTATACATTTTCATAATCTCTCAAATTCTTTAGTTTATAATTTTATCCATTATTGATTTCCTGCCACACTATGCCAAAAAGTCCATTTCTACAAGCCAATAATTTACTTGTAATAATAACTTAATAATAATAATAATAATAATAATAATAATAATAATAATAATAAAGAGAGATAAACAAGAAAGTGATATTAAGAACAGAATAAATAAAGGTACAGAAATGACAGCAAAGATAAATGGAGTCTTATGGAACAGACATATAACCAGAAAACATAAGTTACAAATATATAATTCAATAGTGAGAAGTACTGTCACATATGGAGCTGAAAGTTTGGAAATTCAACAAAACTTATGTCGATGGAAATGGATTTCTTGAGGAGAGCAGCAAGATGTTCAAAATTAGACAAAATAAGAAATACTGTCATAAGAGAAAAAATGAATATTGGTTATTCAATAGTAGATTATATACGGTATACGCAATTAACTTGATACTGGGCACGTACGACGAATGCAAGAAGAAAGGTTACCCAGGGAAAACATTGGAATGGTGTTCACCTGGAAGAAGAAGGAAAGGAAGACCCCGAAAACTCGTGGATGTAAGAAATAAGACCTGGAATGAAAACAAGAGGACTGGAAGGACATGGAGTGGATGGATAGAGACGAGTGGAGGAAGGAAAATAAAACTTTAGGCACAGAAAGATGTGTAAACATTGAAAATCTCTACATAAATAAATAATAATAATAATAATAATAATAATAGTAATAATAGTAAATATCGTATTAAAACTATATTATTCATAGATAAAATTCTTCTTCTTCTTCACACTTCACGGGCTAGGAAAAAATTGCCTGTTCCGCCTCACAGTTGTTCTGTCCATCTTTTCACTGGCCTTCCTACGTTCCTTGAACGTCTTGGCTTGGTAATCTCGTTACATTCATTCTTTCCACACGTGTAAACCATTTGTCTCTATTTCTTATATGATAACTTGGAAATAGATTATTAAAAAACCATTTAAATTTGTTTCTGGTTGCATTAAATGCACTTTGAAACAATTGAATGTCACGGTTATGAGGATAGCAGCATCAAACACAGGAGCAAGTTAGTTTCTTCCAAAGTGTGACTAAGATCTGAAACTCTGCACTTGCTATTTATTGCATTTAGCCTGTAATTGTGCAGCGGTTAAAAACAATGCAAGAAAGCTTATGTGTTGGCGTTAATCAATAGAATTTTATTTGAAGCGATAAGGAAGATGAGAACAATGGGGGCCGAGGAGCCGGTAATTCACCCAGAACTTGTTTTGTGCGCTCGCTAAGTCATTAGCATCCCTCTTGCAGAGCCAGCAACCAAATGCAGATTCCCTGTTACTCTCGCCTCACGATCATAAAATTTGTGCAACACACTTATATCGGCTCTGCTAGTTTTACTTATGCTTACCAACTGCAAATCAATAACTTTTCTATTCCAGTGTCTGCATTCCACCTCATACAATCTGTTATAATAATAATAATAACAATAAAACATATTAAAGTTTCAGTAGTAATGATGACCAAGAGTATTAAGACCAGCCTCATGGCCTAGTGGGCAGCGTTTATGAGTACTGTTCATGAGGTCCCGGATTCGATTCCCGGTCAAACCATAAGTTTTTTTCCTTAAAGAGAATTATCCCTGTGGTTGCCCATGGTCTGGAATTTAGGTAAGTTTAGGTTAAGAACTCTCCTGGCGCTTCATTATCATTTATCACCCATCACATCATCAGGGTAATGTAACTCCGCCTTCAGGTGCCCCAACTTCAGAAGTGAGTAACAATTATGCCAATGCTAGGAGAGAACACCAGAAATGTCCAAATTACAACCTGAGGCACTGAATAAAAAAAAATATGTTTTATATGAAAATGATCCTTAATAATCACAGTTATTAAAAAGCAAAATAAAATATGAAGGTCATGTACGTAGAAAGCCAGAGACAAGATTACACAGAAAATATTTGGAACGGATTCCACCTGGGAAAGAAAAGACAGGATTTAAATGGATGATTAATGTAAGAAGAGGTATGAGGGAGCAATGCTTGGAAGAATTGAAATGGGAAGAAGATAGAGAAGAATTGAGAAAGAAGATACTTACTTAATCCTTAATACAGGCTTTCCACTTTACAGCAGTTTGCCTTTGATTCCTGTTTCCAGAGATTCCTATCTTCCCATTGTCCATCTTCCATACCCCTCTTCATCATGGCATCATATATTCCCTCATACCATGCTCTTCTACTTCTCCCTCTCTTCCTTCTGCCTGGTACCATCCAATCCAACACCTGTTTAGGCCACTGGTCTTCCGACATCCGTTGTACATGTCCATACCACTGTAGAACTCTCTTTGTTATCCTATCGATAACAGTTTCTTGTGCATCCATTTCTTGTCTGATATATGTATTTCGAATATGTTGTAGCCTGGATATTCTCATACTTCTCAGTAATCCATCCATTTCTGTCGCCAAGATTCTTTTCTGCATCCTTTCATTTATAGTCCAGCTTTCTGATCCATATGTGAGTATAACAATTTAAAAAGCTTTGGGCACAGAATGATATTTTATTACATTGCAAACCTATTTATAAATACATAAAAACAAAAAGTGAACTTCTTTGCCATTTTTTTGAATATTTTCAGCAATCTTTGCCCTTAAACAATTAATAGAGTGTAGTTAGAGGCGAGGTCCGTGCACATAGGTCCTGTTCCTTGAGAAGTGGGCAGAGGCTCGCGTTTTAAAAATTTATGAGAGCTGCTCACAGCCGGTAATTAAATATGGTGAAGCTTTGGATTCTTGGAGCTGACCACATCTATGTAAAGCCATTCAGATTGGCTACTTTTAACGACTGTTGGAGGGTCACTTGGGGGTCACGTGGGTCTCTCTGACACGCACTACATGATGCGAGCACGTTCCTCCGTACAGTCTGTTCGTAATGAGCACAGAACACGCCTATCTTCTGTTCTTCGTGCTCTACACGTCTCATGTACATTAATTACCTAACTCACTAGCACTATCGAACCCATAGGTTCATGGCCACGCGAGCTTAAGCTCTCCATACATCCCTATCCTAAGCTAATGTTTTCCAATCTTCTTGTGCATAATCTACTTCCCACTAATGATAGTTAATGTTTATTCTCCCACATCATTATTCGCTTGCCTACTGGGTGCTTTCACTCTTTTTTCCTACAAGAATCTTCCATGCACGTCTTTCATTCCCCATACGTGCAACATGTCTTGCCATCGCAGTCTACGAGACTTAACTGTTCTCATTATATTTGGCTTCCTATAAAGACCATGCAATTCACTGTTATGCAGTCTTCTCCATTCACCTGTCTGTTCATCTCTTTTTGGTCCAAAAATTTTCCTAAGAACTTTTGTTGCGAAGTTTTTTTAAATAAAATTTTGATGGTTGCTGTTTAAATAGGAATAGAACAATTCCTCACTTTCCACTTTATTAAAATAAAAAATATAAAACAATTAAAATAATAACTAATAATCAATTGAGCTGGTGTTTACTTGATGAAAATCCATATATATATATATTAATTAAATAAAAATAAAACTTAGTTTTATTTGATTTTCATATTTATAATAACTATGAAAATTTATAATTTATAATAAATATGAAAATCAATTAAAACTAAGTTTTATTTTTAGTTAATTAATAATCGTTAATGATCACGAACAACGACTATTTATTGTAAAATCATGTTTTTTCTTCAAATATACAGGGTGCTGCACGAGTCAGTTTTACCACTGCACATCGTTGCAAGGAAAAGAAAATCAGGGGTTTGAATACGGGACTCCCAGAATATAATCTCAAAAACACTTCTGCTAGAAGAAGTTTTCTAACGTTGAACAATTTCGGTAGTTGTTTTTAGTATAGATGTTCTAAGCTACAGAAAATAATACTTTACATTTTCGGTTAACTGACTTATGCTACACCATGTATTTTCCTTAAAACCATAGAATTCCATTACATTTCCATGCTTCGGGTTCATCGCTATCCGTACATGACGTTAATTAATGTGGTATATTTTCAATTTACGCGCCACTTCGGCAGATCACTTTGTGGTGAGAGAGGAAAAGTAGGATGTGAGTATATAAAAATACATTAACAACAATTTGTTAACATTTAAATTGGAAGTGAGTGTAAACATTAGAAGTAACAATAAATACGAGAAATAGAAGTTAAATTAGTAGGAATAAAGCACACAACATTTTTACGAAGTGGGCGTACAAAAACAAACAATAAACCCGCCATCAAAACAGAGAGAAACAAGCTCTTGTCCAAATTCTCTCATTCCTTTTTTATTTTATTTCCGCTCATCTCTAACAGAATTGACTGGTTTTTATTGCAGAAGGTCAATTCTTCCAAACCCAGATGATGACCCCGCGATTACAAGTAACTATAGCAACATAAAAAAATAAAAGAAATCTCTGTCATGCGTTTATCTTTTTTATATACACACAGTATAAACAAAAGAGAATGGAAATACTCTGTAATAGAGTTTAGCCAACCTTGCGATCACGCGGGACAGGTTGTGCATTACTGGTTTTAGTGATACAAACACTAGCAAACAACAATCTTCATTACGTGCAACTGGCATTGCCATAGTTTTCACATCTCCAAATATCACGTATTCTAGCAGTTTTAAAATTTCTAAAATTTTGTCATTTTTGCGAAAAAAATCCGAGACTATAGCCTTGGTAAAACTCGATTTTCAAGTTTTCGATTTAGACCGGATTTTATGCATTATAAATCGCGGAGAAGCCATCTAGATATTTTTGCAGTTTTCAAAATTTCTAAAATTTTGTCATTTTTGGGAAAAAAATTCGCGACTATAGCCTTGGAAAAACTCGATTTTCAAATTTTCGATTTAGACCGGATTTTTTGCATTATAAATCGCGGAGAAGCCATCTAGATTGTATTTTTGCAGTTTTCAAAGGTCCTAAAACTTTTGTCATTTTTGGGACAAAATCCAAGACTATACCTTGGAAAAACTCGATTTTCAAATTTTCGACTTAGACCGGATTTTTTGCATTATAAATCGCGGAAAAGCCATCTACATTGTATTTTTGCAGTTTTCAAAGGTCCTAAAATTTTGTCATTTTTGCGAGAAAATCCAAGACTATATAGCCTTGGAAAAATTCGATTTTCAAATTTTCGACTTAGACCGGATTTTTTGTATTATAAATCGCGGAGAAGTCATCTAGATTGTATTTTTGCAGTTTTGAAAGTTTCTAAAATTTTGTCATTTTTGGGAGAAAACCAAGACTATACCTTGGAAAAATTCGATTTTCAAATTTTCGACTTAGACCGGATTTTTTGCATTATAAATCGCGGAGAAGCCATCTACATTGTATTGTTGCAGTTTTCAAAGGTACTAAAATTTTGTCATTTTTGGGAGAAAATCCAAGACTATACCTTGGAAAAACTCGATTTTCAAATTTTCGACTTAGACCGGATTTTTTGCATTATAAATCGCGGAGAAGCCATCTACATTGTATTGTTGCAGTTTTCAAAGGTACTAAAATTTTCTCATTTTTGCGAGAAAATCCAAGACTATAGCCTTGGAAAAATTCGATTTTCGACTTAGACCTGATTTTTTGTATTATAAATCGCGGAGAAGCCATCTAGATTGTATTTTTGCAGTTTTGAAAGTTTCTAAATGTTGTCATTTTTGGGAGAAAATCCAAGCCTTGGAAAAAGTCGATTTTCAAATTTTCGACTTAGACCGGATTTTTTGCGTTATAAATCGCGGAGAAGCCATCTAGATTGTATTTTTGCAGTTTTCAAAATTTCTAAAATTTTGTAATTTTTGGGAAAAAAATCCGCGACTATAGCCTTCGAAAAACTCGATTTTCAAATTTGCGACTTAAACTGGATTTTTTGCATTATAAATCGCGGAGAAGCCGTCTAGATTGTATTTTTCGGTTTTGAAAGTTTCTAAAATTTTGTCATTTTTGGGAGAAAATCCAAGACTATACCTTGGAAAAACTCGATTTTCAAATTTTCGACTTAGACCGGATTTTTTGCATTATAAATCGCGGAGAAGCCATCTACATTGTATTGTTGCAGTTTTCAAAGTTTCTAAAATTTTGTCATTTTTGGGAGAAAATCCAAGACTATAGCCTTGGAAAAATTCGATTTTCAAATATTCGACTTAGACCTGATTTTTTGTATTATAAATCGCGGTGAAGCCATCTAGATTGTATTTTTGCAGTTTTGAAAGTTTCTAAATGTTGTCATTTTTGGGAGAAAATCCAAGCCTTGGAAAAAGTCGATTTTCAAATTTTCGACTTAGACCGGATTTTTTGCGTTATAAATCGCGGAGAAGCCATCTAGATTGTATTTTTGCAGTTTTCAAAATTTCTAAAATTTTGTAATTTTTGGGGAAAAAATCCGCGACTATAGCCTTCGAAAAACTCGATTTTCAAATTTGCGACTTAAACTGGATTTTTTGCATTATAAATCGCGGAGAAGCCGTCTAGATTGTATTTTTGCAGTTTTCAAAGTTTCTAAACTTTTGATATTTTTGGGAAAAAATCCAAGCCTTGGTAAAACTACTTTTCAAATTTTCGACTTAGACCGGATTTTTTGCATTATAAATCGCGGAGAAGCCATCTAGATTGTATTTTTGCAGTTTTCAAAGTTTCTAAAATTTTGTTATTTTTGGGAGAAAATCCATGACTATAGCCTTGGAAAAACTCGATTTTCAAATTTTCGACGTAGACCGGATTTTTTGTATTATATCTCGCGGAGAACCATCTAGATTGTATTTTTGCAGTTTTCAAAATTTCAAAATTTTGTATTTTTGGGAAAAAAATCCGCGACTATAGCCTTCGAAAAACTCGATTTTCAAATTTGCGACTTACACTGGATTTTTTGCATTATAAATCGCGGAGAAGCCGTCTAGATTGTATTTTTGCAGTTTTCAAAGTTTCTAAACTTTTGCCATTTTTGGGAAAAATCCAAGCCTTGGTAAAACTACTTTTCAAATTTTCGACTTAGACGGATTTTTTGTATTATAAATCGTGGAAAAGCCATCTAGATTGTATTTTTGCAGTTTTCAAAATTTTCTAAAATTTTGTTATTTTTGGGGAAAAATCCGCGACTATAGCCTTGGAAAAACTCGATTTCAAATTTGCGACTTAAAACCGAATTTTTTGCATTATAAATCGCGGAGAAGCCGTCTAGATTGTATTTTTGCAGTTTTTCAAAATGTCTAAACTTTAATCATTTTTGGGGAAAAATTCGAGACTATAGCCTTGGTAAAACTACTTTTCAAATTTTCGACTTAGACCGGATTTTTTACATTATAAATCGCGAAGAAGGCATCTAGATTGTATTTTTGCAGTTTTCAAAGTTTCTAAACTTTTGTTATTTTTGGGAGAAAATCCAAGACTATAGGCTTGGAAAAACTCGATTTTCAAATTTTCGACTTAGACCGAATTTTTTGCATTATAAATCGCGGAGAAGCCATCTACATTGTATTGTTGCAGTTTTCAAAGGTACTAAAATTTTGTCATTTTTGCGAGAAAATCCAAGACTATAGCCTTGGAAAAATTCGATTTTCAAATTTTCGACTTAGACCTGATTTTTTGTATTATAAATCGCGGAGAAGCCATCTAGATTGTATTTTTGCAGTTTTGAAAGTTTCTAAATGTTGTCATTTTTGGGAGAAATTCCAAGCCTTGGAAAAAGTCGATTTTCAAATTTTCGACTTAGACCGGATTTTTTGCATTATAAATCGCGGAGAAGCCATCTAGATTGTATTTTTGCAGTTTTCAAAATTTCTAAAATTTTGTAATTTTTGGGAAAAAAATCCGCGACTATAGCCTTCGAAAAACTCGATTTTCAAATTTGCGACTTACTTAAACTGTTTTTTTGCATTATAAATCGCGGAGAAGCCGTCTAGATTGTATTTTTGCAGTTTTTCAAAGTTTCTAAACTTTTGATATTTTTGGGAAAAAATCCAAGCCTTGGTAAAACTACTCTTCAAATTTTCAACTTAGACCGGATTTTTTGCATTATAAATCGCGGAGAAGCCATCTAGATTGTATTTTTGCAGTTTTCAAAATTTCTAAAATTTTTTATTTTTGGGGAAAAAATTCGCGACTATAGCCTTGGAAAAACTCGATTTTCAAATTTGAGACTTAAACCGAATTTTTGCATTATAAATCGCGGAGAAGCCGTCTAGATGTATTTTTGCAGTTTCAAAATGTCTAAACTTTTAATCATTTTTGGGGAAAAAATTCGAGACTATAGCCTTGGTAAAACTACTTTTCAAATTTTCGACTTAGACCGGATTTTTTACATTATAAATCGCGAAGAAGGCATCTAGATTGTATTTTTGCAGTTTTTCAAAGTTTCTAAATTTGTGTTATTTTTGGGAGAAAATCCAAGACTATAGGCTTGGAAAAACTCGATTTTCAAATTTTCGACTTAGACCGAATTTTTTGCATTATAAATCGCGGAGAAGCCATCTACATTGTATTGTTTGCAGTTTTCAAAGGTACTAAAATTTTGTCATTTTTGCGAGAAAATCCAAGACTATAGCCTTGGAAAAATTCGATTTTCAAATTTTCGACTTAGACCTGATTTTTTTGTATTATAAATCGCGGAGAAGCCATCTAGATTGTATTTTTTGCAGTTTGAAAGTTTCTAAATGTTGTCATTTTTGGGAGAAATTCCAAGCCTTGGAAAAGTCGATTTTCAAATTTTCGACTTAGACCGGATTTTTTGCATTATAATCGCGAGAAGCCATCTAGATTGTATTTTTGCAGTTTTCAAAATTTCTAAAATTTTGTAATTTTTTGGAAAAAAATCCGCGACTATAGCCTTCGAAAAACTCGATTTTCAAATTTGCGACTTAAACTGGATTTTTTGCATTATAAATCGCGGAGAAGCCGTCTAGATTGTATTTTTGCAGTTTTCAAAGTTTCTAAATTTTGATATTTTTTGGGAAAAAATCCAAGCCTTGGTAAAACTACTCTTCAAATTTTCAACTTAGACCGGATTTTTTTGCATTATAAATCGCGGAGAAGCCATCTAGATTGTATTTTTGCAGTTTTCAAAATTTCTAAAATTTTGTTATTTTTGGGGAAAAAATTCGCGACTATAGCCTTGGAAAAACTCGATTTTCAAATTTGAGACTTAAACCGAATTTTTTGCATTATAAATCGCGGAGAAGCCATCTAGATTGTATTTTTGCAGTTTTCAAAATGTCTAAACTTTTGTCATTTTTGGGAAAAAATCCCAGACTATAGCCTTGGTAAAACTACTTTTCAAATTTTCGACTTAGACCGGATTTTTGCATTATAAATCGCGGAGAAGCCATCTAGATTGTATTTTTGCAGTTTTCAAAGTTCTAAAATTTTGTCATTTTTGGAGAAAATCCAAGACTATAGCCTTGAAAAACTCGATTTTCAATTTTCGACTTAGACCGGATTTTTTTGTATTTATATCTCGTGAGAAGCCATCTAGATTGTATTTTTGCAGTTTTCAAAGTTTAATTTTGGGAGAAAATCCAAGTTTTTGGCCTAGGAAAACTCGATTTTCAAATTTTCGACTTAGACCGGATTTTTTGTATTATATCTCGTGGAGAAGCCATCTAGATTGTAGTTTTGCAGTTTTCAAAGTTTCTAAACTTTTGCCATTTTTGGGAGAAAATCCAAGACTATAGGCTTGGAAAAACTCGATTTTCAAATTTTCGACTTAGACCGGATTTTTTGCATTATAAATCGCGGAGAAGCCATCTAGATTGTATTTTTGCAGTTTTCAAAGTTTCTAAAATTTTGTCATTTTTGGGAGAAAATCCAAGACTATATTTGGAAAAACTCGATTTTCAAATTTTCAACTTAGACCGGATTTTTTGCATTATAAATCGCGGAGAAGCCATCTAGATTGTATTTTTGCAGTTTTGAAAGTTTCTAAAATTTTGTCATTTTTGGGAGAAAATCCAAGACTATAGCCTTGGAAAAACTGATTTTCAAATTTTCGACTTAGACTGGATTTTTTGTATTATATCTCGTGGAGAAGCCATCTAGATTGTATTTTTGCAGTTTTGAAAGTTTCTAAAATTTTGTCATTTTTGGGAGAAAATCCAAGACTATACCTTGGAAAAACTCGATTTTCAAATTTTCGACTTAGACCGGATTTTTTGCATTATAAATCGCGGAGAAGCCATCTACATTGTATTGTTTCGCAGTTTTCAAAGGTACTAAAAATTTTTCTCATTTTTGCGAGAAAATCCAAGACTATAGCCTTGGAAAAATTCGATTTTCGACTTAGACCTGATTTTTTGTATTATAAATCGCGGGAGAAGCCATCTAGATTGTTTTTTGCAGTTTTGAAAGTTTCTAAATGTTGTCTTTTTGGAGAAAATCCAAGCCTTGGAAAAAGTCGATTGTTTTCAAATTTTCGACTTAGACCGATTTTTTTTGCATTATAAATCGCGGAGAAGCCATCTAGATTGTATTTTTTGCAGTTTCAAAATTTCTAAAATTTTGTAATTTTTGGGAAAAAAATCCGCGACTATAGCCTTCGAAAAACTCGATTTTCAAATTGCGACTTAAACTGGATTTTTTGCATTATAGATCGCGGAGAAGCCGTCTAGATTGTATTTTTGCAGTTTTGAAAGTTTCTAAAATTTTGTCATTTTTGGGAGAAAATCCAAGACTATACCTTAGAAAAACTCGATTTTCAAATTTCGACTTAGAACCGGATTTTTTGTTTATATCTCGTGGAGAAGCCATCTAGATTGTATTTTGCAGTTTTCAAAGTTTAATTTTGGGAGAAAATCCAAGACTATAGCCTAGGAAAACTCGATTTCAAATTTCGACTTAGACCGGATTTTTACATTATAAATCGCGGAGAAGGCAATCTAGATTGTAGTTTGCAGTTTTCAAAGTTTCTAAACTTTTTGTCATTTTTGGGAGAAAATCCAAGACTATAGGCTTGGAAAAACTCGATTTTCAAATTTTCGACTTAGACCCCCGGATTTTTTGCATTATAAATCGCGGAGAAGCCATCTAGATTGTATTTTTGCAGTTTTGAAAGTTCTAAAATTTTGTCATTTTGGGAGCAAATCCCAGACTATACCTTGGAAAAAATCGATTTCCAAGTTTCGACTTAGACCGGATTTTTTTGCATTATAAATCGCGGAGAAAGAAGAAGCCCAATCTAGAGTGTATTTTTGCGTTTTTCAAAGTTTCTAAACTTTGTCATTTTTTGGGAGAAAATCCAAGGGATATAGCCTTGGAAAAACTCGATTTCAAAATTTTCCGACTTCTTTAGACCGGATTTTTTGCCTTATAAATCGTGGAGAAGCCATCTAGATTTGATATTTGGCAGTTTTCAAAGGTTATAAAATTTGTGTCCTTTTTGGGAGAAAATCAGAGACTATAGCCTTGGAAAAACTCGATTTTCCAAAATTTCGACTTAGAACCGGATTTGTTGTATTTTATCTATCGTGGAGAAGCCATCTAGATTGTATTTTTGCAGTTTTCATTCAAGTTTTAATTTTGGAGAAAAAATCCAAGACTATAGCCTAGGAAAACTCGATTTTCAAATTTTCGACTTAGACCGGATTTTTTACATTATAAATCGCGGAGAAGGCATCTAGATTGTAGTTTTGCAGTTTTCAAAGTTTCTAAACTTTTGTCATTTTTGGGAGAAAATCCAAGAATATAGCCTTGGAAAAACTCGATTATCAAATTATCGACCTTAGACCGGATTTTTTTGTATTATAAATCGCGGAAAGCCATCTAGATTGTATTTTTGCAGTTTCCAAAGTTTCTAAAATTTTGTCATTTTTGGGGAGAAAATCCAAGACTATACCTTGAAAAACTCTATTTTCAAATTTTCGACTTAGACCGGATATTTTGCATTATAAACCGCGAGAAGCCATCTAGATTGTATTTTTTGCAGTTTTCAAAATTCCTAAACTTTTGTCATTTTTGGGGAAAAAATCCTAGACTATAGCCTTGGAAAAACTCGATTTTCAAATATTCGACTTAGACCGGATTTTTGTATTATAAATCGCGGAGAGAGCCATCTAGATTGTATTTTTGCAGTTTTGAAAGTTTCTAAAATTTTGTCATTTTTAGGAGAAAATCCAAGACTATATAGCATTGGAAAAACTCGATTTTCAAATTTTCGACTTAGACCGGATTTTTTGCATTATAAATAGCGAGAGAAGCCACCTAATTTGTATTTTTGCAGTTTTCAAAATTTCTAAACTTTGTTCATTTTTGGGAAAAAAATCCGAGACTATAGCCTTGGAAAACTCGATTTTCAAATTTTCGACTTAGACCGGATTTTTTGGCATTATAAATCGCGGAGAAGTCATCTAGATTGAATTTTTGCAGTTTTTCAAAGTTTCTAAACTTTTGTCATATTTGGGAGAAAATCCAAGACTATATAGCCTTGGAAAAAATCGATTTTCAAATTTTCGACTTAGACCGGATTTTTTTGCTTTATAAATCGCGCGGAGAAGCCATCTAGATTGTATTCTTGCAGTTTTCAAAGTTTCTAAACTATTGTCATTTTTGGGAAAATATCCAAGACTATAGGCATTGGAAAACTCGATTTCAAATTTTCGACTTAGACCGGATTTTTTGCTTTATAAATCGCATAGAAGCCATCTAGATTTGTATTTTTGCAGTTTTTCAAAATTCCTAAACTTTTGTCATTTTTGGAGAAAAAATCCGAGGACTATAGCCTACTTAGACCGGATTTTTTTGCATTATAAATCGCGGAAGAAGCCATCTAGATTGTATTTTTGCATTTTTCTTTCAAAATTTCTAAACTTTTGTCATTTTTGGGAAAAAATCCGCGACTATAGCCTTGGAAAAAACTCGATTTTAAAATTTGCGACTTCTTTTAACCCGGATTTTTGGCATTATTACAGAGAGGAGAAGGCATCTAGATTGTATTTTTGCAGTTTTCAAACTTTCTAAACTTTTGTCATTTTTGGGAAAAAAATCCGCGACTATAGCCTTGGAAAAACTCGATTTTTAAATTTGCGACTTTAGACCGGAAATTTTGTGTGCATTTATAAATCGCGGAGAAGCCGTCTAGATTGTATTTTTGCTAGTTTTCAAAATTTCTAAACTTTTGTCCTTTTTGGGGAAAAAATCCGCGACTATAGACTTGGAAATCCCCTCCATGGTATCTTTACCTTGACGTGGTGGAGTGGCTTGTGTTTGCTTAAAAATGATCCTGAGAGCTATCCCGGCGGTAGCATTGCTGCCGATAGGGTTACCCATGCCGGACTGGTCGAAGGGTGATAAGCCAGACGAAATAAGTACCTTGGTCGAAAGAGTGACGATCTTTCACCCGTAAAAAATACAACCGTCAAGAAATGCGGACATGGGTTCTACTGGGGTAAAATTGTTCCGGAGGTCAAATAGTCCCCCCATTCGGTTCTCCGGGCGGGGACTTACTTCAGGGAACACATGCCAAAGGCTCAAACACAGGGACATGTTCCTAGGAACATGGAATGTTAGGACTTTATACAATATAGCGGGGCACTCGAGATCTTAACGCACTGGGACTCGATAAAATCGCCCTTGTGGATATCGTCGCGTTACAGGAAGTTAGGTGGCCGAAGACGAAGGTCGTCAGGACTCCGGAACCTTTGCCCTCTTATTCTCTGGGGGTGCCAGAACGCCCTGCCTTTGGAACCGGTTTTTTTAGTCAGAAGGAGGATCCTATCCGCTATCCGAGATATTAAGTTTGTTAGTGATAGGATATCATACATAATTCTAAAGGGTAAACGACATGATTTTATAATTGTAAATGTACATGCCCCTACAGAAGATAAAGATGACAAGATCAAGGATGAGTTCTATGAAGAATTAGAATGCTTATTTGATAGCCTTTCACGATATCATATGAAAATTGTCTTAGGAGATTTTAATGCAAAAGTGGGGCGGGAAGATATATTCAAACCAACAATAGGCAAATTCAGTCTTCATGAAGATAGTAATGACAACGGGGTTAGATTAGTCACATTTGCCACATCAAAGAATCTCATTGTTAAGAGCACAACATTTCAGCATAAGGATATTCATAAATACACCTGGACGTCTCCCGAGATGGAGAAACTCGGAACCAGATAGATCATGTATTAGTGGATAAACGCTGGCACAGTAGCATCATCGATGTTAAATCAGTTAGAGGGACAGACTGCAATTCGGATCATCATCTGGTCAGGGTGAAAATCAGACAACGGCTATCGCTTATGAGAGGAACAAACGCAAAGATGATTCTGTAAAATATGAATTAAAAAACTTGAAAAATGATGAAATGCGGCAAGAATACCAAATCAAAATTGCTAATAGATTTGAAGTACTGGAATCTTCAGATGACAATGTGGCAAACGAAGAAGAAACTGATATAAATAAAGAATGGGAGGCTATAAGAGATACTATTAATTGTCAGCATCAGAAAGCATTGGTTGTTTTAAAAAAGAGGCAAAACAAGAATGGTTTGATGAGGAATGTGCCGACATCGTAAAGAAAAGAAAGCTAGCAAAAATGAAATGGTTACACGAGCCAAATGAGGTAAATTTAGAGCAATTGGGTAGTTTTAGACGGGAACCACCAAGTTACTAAAGAGTAAGAAGAGGGAATATTTGAGAGAGAAGATTAATGATCTTGAAATGAATGCAAAAAATAGGAACATTAGAGAATTATATCAGGGAATTAGTATAGAGAAGAAAGGGTTTCAGGCTAGACAAACATAATTCGGAATGAAAATGGGGATATGATTGCAGATTCCAAGAGTATATTAAATAGATGGTAAAGTTATTTTAATCAGCTATTAAATGTACATACAGAACAGGACATTGAGGAGGATAAGTTACAGACAGCAGAAATGCTAGTCGCAGAGCCAAGTGCATTAGAGGTTGAAATGGCAATTGAAAAATTGAAGATGTATAAAGCATCAGGTTTCAGATGAGATCCCAGCAGAACTGATAAAATCAGGGGGAGAAAAATTGATGGACAAGATACGCTGGTTGCTTACTATGATTTGGGAAAAAGAAGCTCTTCCAGATGAATGGAAGGAATCAATTATCGTACCAATTTATAAGAAAGGAGATAAAACTGATTGCAACAACTATAGGGGCATCTCATTACTTTCAACTTCGTACAAATTCTAACAAATATATTAGTAAGCAGACTTACTCCCTATATTGATGACATTCTAGGAGATCATCAATGTGCATTTAGAAGAAACAGGTCTACAACAGATCAGATTTTTAGTATAAGACAGATTTTAGAAAAAAAATGGGAATATAATGGTACTGTACATCAACTATATGTAGACTTCAAAAAGCATATGATTCAATTAAGAGGGAGAAGTTATATAGTATCCTGCTGGAGTTCGGAATTCCTAAAAAGTTAGTTAGACTTATACGAATGTGTCTAAATGGCTCAACGAGTAGGGTGCGTGTAGGCAAACAGTTTCAGACACTTTTGAAATCCAGAATGGGTTGAAGCAAGGAGATGCACTATCTCCTCTACTATTTAATTTTGACTAGAGCATGCCATTAAATCTTTAGAGAATGAGGAAGGCCTACAACTGAATGGTATTAATAAGCTGTTAGTTTATGCTGATGATGTAGTACTACTGGCCGATAGCGAGGAGATACTAAAGGCCACACACACACACTATTGAGTAACACTAAGAAATTAGGACTGGAAGTAAATATCAGTAAAACTAAATATATGGTCACACGTAGAAATACATTATATAATGGAAATGGACAGCTAATGACAAATGAGGGAAATTTTGAGGAATTGGCTGAATTCAAATACCTAGGAACAATAATCACAAATAGGAATGAGATGCACAAAGAAATTAAACATAGGCTCAATTCTGGAAATGCATGTTATTATGCATTGCAGAGACTTTTGATGTCCCAACTCCTTTCAAAAAACGTTAAGCTGAAAATATATAAAACTATTATTCTACCAGTTATATTATATGGGTGCGAAACATGGACTCTTACTTTAAGGGAGAAAAGGAGATTACGAGTATTTGAGAATAAAGTTCTTAGGAAAATTTTTGAACCAAAGAGAGATGAACAGACAGGTGAATGGAGAAGACTACATAACAATGAACTACATGGTCTTTATAGGAAGCCAGATATAATAAGAACAGTTAAGTCCCGTAGACTGCGATGGGCAGGACATGTTGCGCGTATGGGGAATGAAAGACGGTGCATGGAAACTTCTTGTAGGAAAGCCAAAAGGAAAACGCCCAGTTGGTAGACCAAGAATGAGGTGGGAGAACAACATTAACTGTGATTTGAGGGAAGTAGATTATACAGGGAATGATTGGAAAGCATTAGCTCAGGATAGGGATGTATGGAGAGCTTATGTCCGTGCGGCCATGAACCTACGGGTTCGATAGTGCCAGTGAGTAAGTAAGTAAGTATAGCCTTGGAAAAACTCGATTTTCAAATTTGCGACTAAAACCGGATTTTTTGCATTATAATCGCCGAGAAGTCATCTAGATTGTATTTTTTGCAGTTTTCAAAGTTTCTAATCCAAGACTATAGCCATGGAAACTCGATTTTCAATTTTAGACTTAGAACCGGATTTTTTGCATTATAAATCGTGGACACACCCTCTAGAGTGTATTTTTGCTGTTGTCGAAATTTCTAAAATTTTGTCATTTTTGGAAAAAAATAATTCGATTTTCAAAGTTCGACTTAGACCGGATTTTTTGCATTATAAATCGCTGACACACCCTCGAGATTGTATTTCTGAAGTTTTCAAAAATTTCTAAAATGTTGTCATTTTTGGGAAAAGATCGAAGACCATTATGATTTTATGTTATAAATTAGTGATACCAAATTCAATTTCTATACCTTTAAGATTTTATAGAATCTCAGACCTCTACAAAATACGTGTAATTCCACCGTAAATTAAATTTTCTACTATTTAGTAGTGTTTGAGATTATATTCTGAAGGTCCCGTATTCAAACCCCAGGGTCAACCAATCTGATTTTTTCCCCCTGCAACCATGTGCATTGGTTAACTCACTTATGCAGCACCCTGTGTTGTTACTAGAGAATAACAGTTTTACATATTAAAAATATATATTTAACGTCGGCCGCGGTGGACTAGTGATTATGCTCCTTCCTCTGGTCCCGAGGGTCGCGGGTTCAAACCCGGCCGGGGTCGATGGATTTTTTAGGACGAAAAAATCCAAGGAGCAAGTCGTCCGGGAGGGACTTTTAGCTATTCGTCCCGAGTCTGAAGAATTTCAGGCTCGTAAAAAATCCCTAAGCCTGAATGAGAAGGCCTCTAAGCAAAATTTACTGAATTTTCCCGTCCTAGTACTACCTAGGTTTCCTAGATGTCAGTCTGAGGCGGAACGCTGATCACGGACCACTGATATCTATACGAAAACAAGTGTAACTAGATTAGTATGGTTCAATTTCTTCCCTGTAGGGGGAGAGCGCCTAAATCTCTGTAAAGGGAAAACATGGCTTACAATACAATACATAATTGACTAACTAACTAACTCACTGGCACTATCGAACCCGTAGGTTCATGGCTGCGCGGACATAAGCTCTCCATACACCCCTATCTTGAGCTAATGTTTTGAAATCATCCCCCGTATAATCTGCTTCCCTCAAATCATAGTTAATGTTTTTCTCCCACCTCATTCTTCTACCAACTGGGCATATTCCCTCTGGTTTTACTACAAGAAACTTCCAAGCACGTCTTTCCCCATTCGTGTCACATGTCCTGCCCATCGCAGTCTACGAGACTTAACTGTTCTTATTATATCTGGCTTCCTATAAGACCATGTAGTTCACTGTTATGTAGTCTTGTCCATTCACCTAAAGTTAATCTCTCTTTGGTCCAAAAATTTTTCTAAGAACTTTATTCTCAAATACTTGTAATATCATTTCCTCCCTTAAAGTAAGAGTCCATGCTTCGCATCCATAACTGGTAGAAGAATAGTTTTTTTATATTTCCAGTTTAACATTTTTTTAAAGGAATTGGCATGGGTGCCATTGGGATAAAAATATACATTAGTACCTGGTAAATCAGTCCCCGTTAATTAAAATAAAATTATGTTATAAAACTTTGTCTGGCACCAGTTCAAATGGAGAAGATGAATCTTTGTCTTTGAAAGGCCTTCATATTTTTAACTACTTGTCGAAGTAGAACTTTATTTTAGTTGAACACGACTGACTTATCAGGTACTGATTTATATTTTTAATATTTCATTACATCACCTCAAATTATGTTTTGGAATGGAAACCTGGGGGAAGACGATGCGAGGAAGACTTAAAACCTCTTGGAGTCAGGGAATATATTTATACATGAAGGAGAAACATCTTCAACCAGGAGATTGGATGGACCGACAAATTCGGCTATTAGGAATCGGACGATGCCAAAGACATTAATCAACCGATGATCTATCTACATGATCTCAAAGGTGCCTTAAAATTAATTTTAAAAGTGTTGAAAGTTTTGAATAATTTTTTTAGAGAATCAAAAATTAAAATATTGTAAAAACAAACAAAATTATAAATATTAATGTGTTTTTTTAGGAAAAAAGACGAAAAAGAGTGAGGCGAGAAAGGAATTAAGATGTTAAAGCAAAACTCCCAAGTGAGATCAGTTTAAACCTGCAAAAACTAATGAAAATAACATCGAAGAAGAAATAAATTCAATTATGCTGAAGACTAGAGGGTAAAATGTTCATTAATTGGAAGATGGATGGCACATCGTGTGCGGCTGGAGTAACGTGCAAGGCTGAATGTCTTACTCGTGGTAATGTGAGTGCAATAAAATAGTCAATTGTTTTGGGAATCCCGGTCCAAACGGCTGCAGCCACACACGAAGTGTCCCATCAGCGTGCTCTAACACACACGACCAATATGTAATCACATGTGTGGAATACCTCTGCACACCGGCTATGTTCCAATCACAACACTCTCTTCGCTTCCACACAGTTTAGCAACTGCACACATTTTTCCACTTGCTGATCATACAACAAGCACAGGATGGTAGAAAACACAAACATACCAGCTTAATTAAGGTAAATGTGACGGAAATACTTTATAACACGTGACGGAAAAATTTGTTCTAAGTTCCAATCATATACCATGCGCATGCCAACGGCCGCTTCGGTTTACACTATGGAATCACGGGATGCAGCCAACATATACACGATATTTTACGAACCAGCTAACCTAACACAATTAAGTGTCTTAACCTG
>JASPKZ010005996.1:0-18555 GCA_030220185.1 Diploptera punctata
ACTACTTTTTAAATTGTCATTTGAGGTGAACACTATACGTACGGGCCCTAATTTTGCTAGTTAATGAGCTCGACCTTAATTCTTTTTTAAATTACTTGCACATATGTTGAGTTTTGTTCGATAATACAAAAATTATAGTTGCCTAGATTTTTAATATCACACCATATATACATAAGTGAGTAATGTGTAAAGAAAGATTGTCTTCAAAATTATGAAAAAATGAATTTCTTGACTAGAAAGAGTGACACTTTTTTTCTGTGCCATTAAAAACAGAAAATATTGATAACAGAGCAGTAACTACAGTGTCAATGTATGTTTCATGGTAACTCATAATTTTACATTTCTTGTTGTGTAAAAATATAATAGAGATGGAGATATCTCTCTTTACACACCCATCCAACATTACAGGGTGGTCCTAAAGTCTCGAGCCATTTCAGGAAATAATGGACTCAGTTTGATGATTTTATGTATTTTATTGTCAAGGTATGTATACATCATGGTCTGCGTCATTTCGAAGGATTGTTCCAATCGTTAGATAGTAGCCCAAAAGACGTTTGAAGCATAGCTGGTTAAATAGCCGTCACTGCATTGCAAATTCGAGTCCTAAGATCCTGGAGATCCCGTACCTTTTTCTTTTACACCTTCCCCTTTATGGATCACCAAGGAAAGAAGTCCAGAGCCTTTCGGTGTAGCTGTGATCGAGGGAATAACTTGACCATGTCGAGGTAATTGTTACCATTAATTGTCTGTTCTGCGAACATGTGGTCTTGGTAATTCCAAGCCATACATTCACTTTCGGTGTGTTTGGTACCCGATATTCGGGTGTTGTGTTCATTAACTTTGCCTCATCACTGAACAGGATGTGATCCATAATGTCCTCATTGTGTGCAGCCGCTATCAAATCATAACACGCAGCCTCACGAGCTGCGTAATCTTCTGCGTCTAATTTGTGGAGCACCTGAATATGGAACGAATTTTTTTCAACGTAAAGTGTAAAACTTTCAAAATCGTTTAT
The DNA here is from genome assembly GCA_030220185.1 of Diploptera punctata. NCBI lineage: Eukaryota > Metazoa > Arthropoda > Insecta > Blattodea > Blaberidae > Diploptera > Diploptera punctata. The sequence continues at coordinate 1,016 of JASPKZ010005996.1, forward strand.
TTTGGCACATCTAACTCATTGCTTAAACGACGACTTGATACTCTCGGGCTTTTTTCGATTGATTCGCTGAACAGTCTCTTCTGGTACAAAAGTTCTCCCGGAGCGTGGTTCATCCGCAACGTTCTCAATTCTTTGAAATTTATTGCAAAGTAACTGGATGTTTGCTCGTGTTGGTCCTGGATTGTGAAATTTCCGAGTGAACTCCTGTCGCACTTCGATGTAAGATAATCCGCGCAGTTGCACACTAACAACGTTCTTCTATCATCAGCACGCTTTTAGATTATGCTAAAAGAAAAGGAAAGTAATTACGTTAACACAAAAATGGATCGAGACTTTATGGCCATTTTTATATATAACTTTTTAATTCATAAATATATATATATATATATATGAATAAAAATGTTTTCCGCGTCTTGGATTCAAGTTCGGCCATTGGCCACTGACTCCGACGTTTCGGCATGATTCCACATGCCATTATCAAGAAACGAAAAGTTCGAGTCACAGGTTTAGGTCTTATATAATTAAACAAATAGAGTTTTCGCTGTGGTCCGTTTCCGAAGACATACACCCTTCCTTCCTTCCTTTGTCTGACGGCAGTTGTTTTGCCATCCAGTGTGCTGTTTCCGGGAGATTAATTCTTCCCTCTGCAGCAAAATTACTAATGTCTAACTGTAAGTGGCTTTCTTATTGTAACCTCTACCTAACGGTGTTTTTTAGGAATTTATTATGAGATATGGAAACGAAGTTGTTCTGACATTCGCTGTGTTGTTATTTAGCGACATGTGCCACTAACATTAACCCTTATGGAGGTAATTCTCCTGTGAATATGTTCTAATGTACTGTAAGCCATTGTGGTAGTTGTCCTATCGTGTGTACTATTGGATTATCATGTTCCAAAATGTTTTTACACATTTTGGTAACTTGATCTTTCACAATAGCATCAAGATAGAGCAATTGTGCTGCTTCATGTAGCTCTGTTATTCTTGTATACATGGGTGCCGAAAATGTAATTTTTAGACATCGGTTCTGAATGATTTGAATTTTCTTTTTATGTTGTTTGGCAAGAATACTCATAGCTTCACAGTCGTAAAGTAGCATGCTGCGGATTACTGTTACATATAATGTAATTTTAATCCGTCTAGCTAGCGTTTTGTCCCGGAAGAATGGATATAATATAGCTATAGCTGCATTTGATTTTTATTTAACATCATTTACTTGATGTTTGAAAGTTAAATTTGGGTCGAGATGTAGCCCGAGATACTTGACTGCAGTCTCATTGCGTAGAATTTGTGCACCTATTGTGAGCTGTATTGGTGGAGGTTTGGAATATTTGGAAAATAGGATTCATTTGGATTTGGATATGTTTAATTTGGTATTCCAGAGACAGTACCAATCATAAATGACTGATAATGATCTCTGAAACGTTAGGATTATATGGTGCAACGAGCTGAGTTTGGTTTGTAAGTAAAAGCATGTATGATCGGCAAATGATGCAGCTTTTACTGAAGGAGGATTTAGAAGATCGGAGACGTAAAGGTTGTAAAGCATTGGGGATAGAACTGCTCCCTGTGGTACACCGGCTAGGATGATAGAACTGCTCCCTGTGGTACACCCGCTAGGATAGACTTCCAGTATGATCTATGTCCATTTATCGATACAAAAAAACTTCCTGTTTGAAAGGAATGTAGCTATAATTTTTATAAAATGTGCCAAATTGAATTTCATTAGCTTGTATATTAATCAATTGATCCAGGTAGTATCAAAGGCCATCTCAATGTCTAGAAATATTGCTAGTGTCTTCCTCCTGGCGTTGAACCCAGTGACGATCAGATCAATAAGTCTCGTCAATTGTTGGGGGGTACTGTGTGCATTCCGAAATCCAAATTGATAATCTGGTAATAAATATCGATTCTGAACTTCAGACTTTAATTGAGCCAAAATTAGTATTTCGAACAGTTTTCCTGGAACTGGCAAGAGACTTATTGGTCGTAGGTTGTCAGGGTTAGAAGGGTCCTTACCAGTTTTTGGGAGCACTATGACTTTTGCCACTTTCCATGCGGTAGGGAGGTAATTAAGTTTGATACAAAACGTGAAAATGGTAAGAAGTAGGATCAAGGCATTACGAGTTAAGTGCTTGATTGCTAGGTTTGGGATTTTATCAGCGCCTGGGGCGCAGATGCTTTTTAGGGATTGGATGTGGGATCTTACGTCTTTAAGGTGAATGTCCGGGTAGATGGGTACTGTAGGAGTGGCAAGAAAGTGGGTACCATGTCGTTGACATTAGCTTCATTAACTTGTGTGGTGAGCTCATGTGGACGGAATCGGTCTTCGAGATTGGAAGCAATGAGTTGGGCTTTATCATAGGGATGATGAGCCCAACGTCCATTATCATTTAGCGCAGGGGGTGCTCTATTAATTTTGATCCTTTTGATAATCTCCCATGGGGGAGGTATTTAGTGATAGTTGCCATTCAGTTTTACGTTTTCCCGAAGTGTATTCCGTACAGCATTTACATACCGATTGTATTGTTGTTTGTGTTCGGGTGCAACATAGCGTCTGTAGAGTTTTTTGAAGTGGCGCTTGCGCTCATGATAGTGTATTAGAAGTGGGTCTGTATGAGGTGTGTGTCGATTTGTTTTCGTGCTTGTTGTTGTGTATTGTAATGCAGTGTTTACAGTAGCTTGAAAGTTGTGTATCGAACGTTGCAACTCTTCAGTGGATTCAACCTGCAATTTAGGGTCTATCCATTCAGAGAGTAGGTTCGAGTATTCTGTTCAGTTTGTTTCTGAGGTGTACGTTTTGAAGGGTGGAGTGAGTGTTAGATTTGTTGTGATTGTAAATAGTAGTGGTACATGGTCTGATTCCAGATCATGTTGTAATGTGTCATTATTTGCAGAGATGGCTGTGTTTTTAGATATGGCTATATCAAGGATGTCCGAGCCCAAGCCTTGGGGTGTTTCCTGAAAGTGGGTGTGTTCAGTAGGTGCTGAAATTTCAATATTATGTTGTTGACAATATGCCTGTAGGACCAGGCCAGAGGCATTTGGTACTCGGCAATTCCAGAATAGATGTTTAGCATTAAAGTCTCCCGCCAGAAGGAATCTGGGGGAGAACGAAGTTAGGATATTTAGATCGTGCCGAGTAAGTGGACGAATCGGGGATTTATAAATGGATGCTATCAAGAGGTCTTGATTTGGTGAAATAGGTATGAGTATACCAGTGGTTTCAATGAATTCAAGCCCCTGGATCTGTATGGAACGATGTCCAATGGTTTTCTTGATACAGATGGCTGTGCCACCCATTGGGCCAGTGAGTCTATCTGTGCGGTATGTGTGGTAGTCAGCGAAACGCAAGCGATGGTTAGGCTTTAAGTGCGTTTCGTTGAGCAATAAGATGTCTATGTTGTTTTGGTGTAGTACAATCTCCAATACCTGGACCTGTTTGCCAACTCCATTGGCATTAAAAACCATGACATTGAGAATGATACCTTTTGTAAACTTGTTACGCATTTTGGAAGAACATATTCATCAGTTGAGACATGAACATAAATCTCTCCATTGGGCTGTTTAATTTAGCCATGAGAGGCTGGATGTCTTGAACCAGATCATTAACACATTGGTGACCGACAGCTCTGCGTTGCACCCACCGCTGCTGGACCGGACATTTCTGTCAGTAGGGTGGACTTTTAAATTTTAAACTGCGCTAGCACAGTGTGGCTTTTACATCAATATGTTCACAATAAATAACAATAATGCATAAGTAAATCTTTATTAGTGTTCTCACCAGACTTTCTAGTAGAAATTAAGGGTTTGATAGCGTTGGAAACATTTACCTTTATGTAAAGGCAAAGTGCAAAAGAGCATACGTAGCGAGTGTCTTTTCTTGTGTTCACTAAAATCGCGGCAATGTTTGGTGTTAATTTATTTTTCTTAATGTCTTAGCCTTCCTGGTGGGTCGAAAGGTGGTCTCCTAGAAGTGGTTTCTTTTCTCTCTGTCTTTCCTCGTCTTCTCTGTCATCTGTTCCTAATTTCACAACTGCCAAACAAGAGGCTGTTTCAAACAAAAAACTTCTGTTTGACATTTTGCTGTTAGGATTTTGAAATTTATAGACCCTGAAAGCATTAAAGAGTGTACAATTTAGAAGCCATAATACAACTTTCTAGCACCATTTCACTATTTTTCTAAGGATGGAGTAATATGATAGGTATTGGTCAGCCCTGTCTACACCCTTACATACTTGTTATATTGAAGTATTCAATAGGGCAATTTTACAACTTTACTCCTCCCACTCTCGTGTTGCCTGATGCAATGTGCTAACCATTCTTACGTCTCTTTTATCTTTCCATGTTTGTAGCAAAAGGTCCCCCTTACTACAAAAACACTTTCTCCTGGTTTGAGTTTATTTCCTGCTTCCACAAATGATTTTGGAAGCCCTCTGTTAATCTTTATTGCTTCAGAAGCTCTCGTCTTTCTTTCGAGCAAATTTTCAGCTATAGCCACACTATTATAATAATTATCCTGGTGGACATGATGCCACAGATATAAATTCGGCTCCAGAACGCAAAATAGAGTTTCTTTTAATTTTTCCGCTCTGCAAAATATATTAACAGGTTACATACGTATCCCGTAAGCGCCTAACTACCCGCACTAAAATTCCATATTTCACCAGCCGTCTGTCATAAAATTGTAAACAATTCTGTAAAATTGGCAATTTCATAAAAGAGAAGAGAGGGGCACAAATACAACTAAAATTTATTTCACAATGAGAAGAAACAAAATTGAATGCCTCATTCAAAAGCGAAGAGGCAGGGAAGCCATAGAAAACGTAAAAACGGAAATCTCCGTGACCGGTCGTCTAGCGCTGGCCATTTAAACACGGAGATCTCCGTGGCCCGTCACCAAAGTGTTAACTGAGGTTGGTGTTACAGAATTGATGTTAGGAGTGCACTGGATGGAAGCAATGCGATCTTGTGCTGATTGGTTTCTATTGATCCTTGGAGCTGTTGCTCTACTGTAAGAAATGCCAGGAGACGTTAATTTCGATGTGAAAGTCCGAGGTGCAGGCGTTGCGTTCGGTAATTTAGGCTCGCGTGATTTTAGGAAAGCTTCATTTGCTTCAATGTACTTTGGACACTTTCTGTAGGATGCAGGGTGCCCTCTTTCTCCACAGTTTGGGCACTTCAACAGAGAAGTGTCAGTTTGAGCTTCTACTCGAACTGTACACTTCAGATGGCTGTGAGGTTGGGCACAGATAACGCAACGTGGTGAAAGTTTGCAACCTGCGAAAGTATGGTTGAAGCGCTGACATCGAAAGCATTGCTTCAATCCAGCGCGTGGTCGACATGCCTCTATGGAAACCATGACAAATAAGAGCTTTCTTAAGTCGTAGATTGTTTTAGTTTTATCTGTATTTTCCAACTCTATAAGATAAAGTGGTAAGTTTATGATTTTTCGTCTTTTTTTGATTTGCTTGACTGAGCGGACTGGGTACTCTAGCTCGATCAATTCAGCCTGTATTTCTTCAACGTCAATGTTATTTGGGAGACGTTTTAACATTACTTTAAGGGGAAGGTACTTTTGATTTTGAATGTATAGTATTGTTTATGCGTAGAGTCATATAAGGCTTTAATAGTTTGGAAATCATCTAGGGTTTGGGGATAGTACCTCAGTCCTTCATGACTATCTATTACTTTGGGATCTTTTTTAAGTACTGTTCTGAGTTGTCTGTTCATCTTGAAAAGATAACCATGGCCCAACACCGTTATGGGTGCGGGACGTGAGTCTTTTTTGGGAATAGCTGAAGGCTGTCTTGAATTTACTGTTTACTGTGAACTGGTGCTGGGTGGTGATTCAGTTTGCGTGGTCTCCATATGATCTGGTTCACTAATGGGACCATTCGCACTTTCTTCTGCATTTTCGTCGTTGTTACAGTCTGCCAGTATAGAGAATCAGTTAGATGTTTAAAAAAATAGTAGGTTTATTACTATGCTTTATGGTTTAAGGATTTTTCCCAGTATCATTACTTTTCTCATTGTCATTATTTTTTCTCTTACTGCCAGTTTCTTTCCAATTTGGTTTGGGTTTATCTTTATCTTTTTTTCTGTCACTTTAGGAGTGTTTTGAGGATTGTCTTTTATCAGCTGATTTCGATGTTGGGAACTTCGAATGATTGGAGGGAAGTCCTCCTTAGCTGTAATAAAACAAGCGGTTTGCAATTCAATTATTGTGTTTTTGACTGATGGATGTAGTAACTGTATGTATTGGGAAGTATCTTTTATTTCATTCTTTTTGAGTGTATCAAGTTTTTGGAGTGATCCCATGGTTGTATCGTATGCAATTTGAGTTTTGCCGAAATCTTTGAACCTTGCGAGAAAGTTCATATTGAGCAAAAGAGCACCTCTGATCTCATTGGCAAGCTTGATGTCAATATCGGTCAGTTCGCGCTGTTTTTGCTCAATATAAGCATCAAATCTTATTACAGATTCTTCCGAAACTTTCTTATTCATACTTATATCCGCGAAAATCTGCAATATATATATATATATATATATATATATATATATATGTATACACACACATACGGTATATAATTCTTCTGTACTTGTGTATGTCACTGAACTCCTCCTAAACGACTTAACCAACTTTGATGAAATGTTTTATGTGTGTTTGAGTGGGTCCCTGGATGTTTTAGATTCACAATTGGACCAACAAAAACTGTTAGGTGTAGGAGTTCACCTGAAGTGAAAATTTAAAAATTGCTCTAGCGATCACAATTTTCAGTGTTTCACAACGGAACTCGGTATATCCTTTTGAAATAAACGAAGATAGGTGTTATCAAAAATGAGCGAATTCCAACAATTGAAAGTGGAGGTTTACTTAAAATCCGAAATAAAAAACTGCCTAAACGACTGGACGGATTTTGGTGAAAATTTTTGTGTGGGTTTGAGTGGGTCCCTCGTTGGCTCAGATTCACAAGTGGACGCTCTAAAACCATTAGCTGTAGGAGTTTACCTGATGTGAAAATTTAAAAATTGCTCTAGTGATGACAATATTTCGATATTTAACAATGAAACTCAGTATCTCCTATTAAAATAATCCGAGGCAGGTATTATTAAAAAAATAGCAAAATGCAACAATTAGAAGTGGAAGTTTATCTGAAATCCGAAATTAAAAACTAACAACTGCCATGTTTGGTCCGTCTCAGCGTATACCATACAATTTTAATTAAATTGTAATATTTGATTTATTTAGATGTAACAAATACGCTGGGTATTATATAGTATAAATATAAATTTTGAGCATGGTTATTTTTATGTCTATTAGATAGGATCAGCGAGGATCTTTATTTTTTTTCAGAAACCTTTTCATGAGAATTTGTTTTGGAATTTGCAAAAAAGTTTCTAAAAATTGTAAACTGATATTCTTCAATAACAACACTTACACTTTATTATTATTTAGTTTCTGTTAATAGTTGATGCAGTCTGTATTATTGAAAATGGTTACTTACTATTACCACACAGTGGTTACAATACACAATACATACTTACATGCTTGTAACTAGGTCTGGAGGCCACAAGCACATTGACTTGTCGTTGAGCACAAACACGTTGCAATAAGTTCAAAGATGAGACATCTTCTGCACCATCTTGTGGTTGCTATTCAAAAACTGCAAAGTTTCTGCCACAAAAAAAACAAGACTTATTTATTATTTAAAGCATTGGAAGTACATTGGTCGAAATAGTGATGATCTTTCGCTGTAAAAATACGAGGGGTAAAAGAGTCCCCATTCGGTTCTCCGGGCAGGATTAGTTCATGGAATCCATGTTGAAGGCGCAAACACAGCGACATGTTTCTATGAACATGAAATGTTAGGACATTATATAGTTGTTGACCACTAGATTAAACAAAAATTGTATAAAACTGTTGTTCGTCCATTTATATTATATGGTTGTGAAACTTAGATTCTTAATTTAAATGAGGAGAAAAGTTTATGAGTATTTTAGAAAAAAGTTCATAGGAACATTTGTAGACCAAATAGAGATCAAGAGAGGAGTGATTGGAGAAGACTACATAACAGTGAGCTACATGATATTTATAGGAAACCAGATGTAATAAGAACAGTTAAGGCTCATAGACTGCGATAGGCAGGACATGTGGCTCGAATTGGGAATGAAAGAGGAGCATGAAACTTGAGAAAAAAGCGTGCAGGTCAAGAAAGAGATGGGAAGATAATACTAACCATGACTACATTAAATTATACAAGATACGATTCGGAAATGTTTGCTGTGTAGAGCATATGTGAGCATGGCCATGAACCTACAGGATTAGTAGCGCCAGTTAGTTATTATTTATGCCAATAGTAGTTCCTAAATGGAATCTTTCTATATGACATAATGTAGGCTCTAAAAATGCATATTCCATGAACAGTACATACAAAGTTCTCCGTGATTTTTACATAATGAAAATTAGTTTCTTGTTGCTCCACATGATTTCAACCTGAAATGTAATTGAACATCATAAATATATTGTAACATGTTTCACTATGTTGAAAATTTATCGATAAGAATATTTAAGTTAATAAAGGTAAAAAATTAGGAATGCTCCAGTAACACTTGATGGTTGCGATATTTATGCCCCCTCGAGAATCAGGAGGGCGTAGTCACTCGGATCCATTAACTCTACATAGTAATCAGCATGATTTGCTGTTCTGACCACAAATATCAGGAGTTCTTCATTTGCTGTCTTGTTTCAACACCAAATTTCAGTCCACTTCATACTCTTGTTGGATAAATTTACGTTATATTTACATTTTTAGCAAAATAATTATCTTCTGCAAAGCAAAGAATAAAAATTGATCTTTGAAAAAATCCAAATAATGATATTATGAATTATAAATACGGAAAATAGAGAACCTTGGTATAAAATTTACTTCGAAAAATTACGTTTGCAAAATATTATGTAAACTGAATATAAACTTAATAATTAAACAATCATTAACATTTACATTGCAGATTGTGTATGTTGCTCAAGAAAACACAACTTAAAATAAAATAACAAACAGGTGCTTTTTATATTCAGTGAAAATTTCTTGAATGAAGAAAAAATATTACACGAGAAACTAATTTCTGAGTACAGCTGTCATTTTATCTTTTTTGTCGCTATACATCAATTTATACTGAATAGAATTCATAGGTTCTTCATACAAATGCAGTACACCAAATGGCACATCTGCTTTAATTGTGATACTTCAAAATGGGAGGTTTTCTGGAAATGCAATTTACAAATGTAAATAAAAAAATCATCACCCCACATAGTAGATATTCTTTGGCGTAAAATTGGATGAAGTTGTAGTTAAGGTACATCCCGATTCTTATATTAACAAACGTTTCACAACGGTTTGTCCAAAAGAGTCTTGTGGCTGAGGTAAGAAATGTGCAGGGTGATTATCTGCACAGAATCTTAAAGGTACATCCCGATTCTTATATTAACAAACGTTTCACAACGGTTTGTCCAAAAGAGTCTTGTGGCTGAGGTAAGAAATGTGCAGGGTGATTATCTGCACAGAATCTTAAATTAAAATAGTGCACCTACTTAATTTCAAATTGTATGAGAAATGAAATGACATTAACTTACTCAAAGTCATTATAAATTACCTGGATTTTCCATCGAACCTGCGGTCTACATACCACCATTTATACTTCATTCACACCTGAAATACATTTAATTGTATTGGAATATTGATAATAATAATAATAATAATAATAATAATAATAATAATAATAATAACAGAAATTATAATAAAATCATAAAAAACCTAAATACCGTACATATTACAATTTTAAAATAGACTAAACAAAATACAATAACAAAACATGGAATTATAGTTAACACATTGGTGACGTGCCACGGAGACCTCCGTGTTTAATTGTCCAGTGCTAGACGACCGGCCACGAAGATTTCCAGTTTTACGTTTTTTATGGTTTCCATGCCTCTTCGCTTTTGAAGGAGGCATCCAATTTCGTTTCTTTTTCTCTCTCTCTCTCTCTCTCTCTCTCTCTCTCTCTCTCTCTCTCTCTCTCTCTCTCTCTCTCTCTTTGTGAAATAAATTTAGTTGCTTTATACCGCTCTCTTTTCTTTTATAAAATTTCCATCTTAACAGAAAAGGTGATTTGTTTACAGTGTCTAGACAGACGGCTGGTGAAATATGGAATTTTAGTGCAGATAGTTAGGCGATTACTAGCTAATATGTAACCTGGAAATATATGTTGCTGAGGGGGGGAAACAATAAGGAACACTATTTTGCATTCTGGAGCCGAGTTTATATCTGTGGCATCATGTCTACCAGGATAATTATTATAATAGAGAGGCTATAGCTGAAAATTTGCTCGAATGAAAGACGATAGCTTGTGGAACAATAAGGTTTAACAAGGGGCTTCCAAAATCATTTGTGGACGCAGGAAATAAACTCAAACCAGGAGAAAGTATATTTTGCAGTAAGTGTGAAGTTTTGCTACAAACATGGAAAGATAAAAGAGACATAAGAATGGTTAGCACATTACATCAGGCAACTAGAGAGTGGGGGGGGGAGTCGGTAAAGTTGTAAAAATGCTCTATTGAATACTTCAATATAACAAGTATGTGAAAGGCGTAGACAGGGCTGACCAGTACCTATCACATTACTCCATCCTTAGAAAAACAGTGAAATAGAGCAAGAAAATTGTATTGTCAAGACCCACCAGGGAGGCTTTCAGGAGACATGAAGGAACATAAATTAACACCAATTGTGACTGGAAAGAAAAAAAATACCCCTCCAAACGTTGCTGCGATTGCAGTGAACACAAGAAAAGAAACTCGCTACATATGCCCCTTCACTGTGCCTTTACATAAATTGGAATGTTCCCAACGCTATCACACCCTCAATTTCTACTAGAATGTCTGGTCAGTTCACAATTAAAGAATTGCTTAAATATTCTTGTTATTGAATGTATATATAGATGTAAAAATCGCACTATGCTAGCGCGATTTAAAATTTAAAAGTCCAGCCACTGAGAAAAAGGTCCGGTCTAGCAAGGGTGGGTGGATCGCACAGCTGTCGGTCACCAATGTGTTAAAGGAGTATTTATAAAAATGGTACATTCACACTTGCCCAGATATACAATGTTGAACCAGATGCCAAGATATGGCCACGGTTGGGTTTACCCGATATTTATGGTACGCCTTCGGGTCTTCAAGGCTGTCTGGTTACACGCTCATGGACTGTCTATTTACCTGACGAATCTGGTGTTCTACCAGTCCCAAGGAGAGTTCCGGCATTCTTATTTCTTGAATTCATCCTACAGGTTCCATTAACCTAAAAAACAAGAAAGGCATCACGTCAGCACAACACTCAGAGATCCAGATACCTTAACTACAACTTCACCCAATTTTTACGCCAAATAGTATCTGCTTATTTTTCGCTATTTACATCTTTATATTGCATTTCTAAAAAAAGTCTCATTTTTAAGTATCACAGTATGACAAAGCGAGAATGAAGGTGCTGTACTACATTGTTTTTTGCGCCTATCAATTCTCCTCAAGGGTAAATGATTCCAAGTGAAAGAAAAATGGCAGAAATTTGTAGCTGCACACAGAATAAATTCCCATGTAATAAAGTTTTTTTTTTTTTTTTTCCTTCGTGAAGATATGTTGAATTAAATGTAGAAACAACATGTATGTGATTTTGTTTGAAGTTGTGTTTTCTTGAGCAGTGGTTCTGCATGTAAATAAATATATGCATATTAAATTATTTTATATTTAAATTTATATAAAATGACCTGTTTTCACCATAAAGTTAATGCAATCAACTTATGTATTGCGAATGAAATCACCCATTTTGTTGCATCCATCCAGGCTACAATATTCTTACCAAACAGTTTTCCCTCCTCATATAATTTATTTTACACACTCATAGTGCTGAGATTATTTGAATGACTTCAATGTACTATTGTTTTCAATCTCACCATCTAGTGTTTCTTCATTGCATCAAATTTATTTTCACATGTAGTTTCCTAGAAAGATAAACGTTTATAACTGATTAGTACATTTTCACAATTATTGTGGTAATCTTCTTTCTATATGTACAAAATATCAATAGCTAATTATGGACATTTTAATGAAGTGTCTGAATTCAAATAACTTGCAACAGTAACAAACGGAAATAAATTATGCATAGGATCATCTCTGGGTATAGGCTGTATTATACATGATGGAGAATCTTGTCATCTCAAATTCTCTCAAACTTGTTAAATTAATAATTTATAAAATGGCGATTCTTCAGGTTATAAATTAAAATGATGCGAAACAGATCTCTTACTTTAAGACGTAAGAAAATGTGGGTATTTGTGAATAAAGTTCATATTGACCTAACAGAGACATGTGAAGACAACTCCATGATCTTGATAGAAAACCAGATATAATATGAGGAGCTAAGTTTCATAGGCTCCGATGGGCAGGACATTTGGAACGTTATAAAAATGAATACTTATTGTAGGAAACACAAAGTGGAAACCATTCAGTAGGAAGACCAAGGACGGGGTGGGATAATAACATCTGAAGGATGTAAATTACACAGGGAATGATTGGAAAATATTATCTCAGGATATAGATGTATGGAGAGCTTATATCTGCGCTACAATGGATCACAAGAGTCGATAGTGTTAGTGGTAAATAAAACTTTTGAATTAATAATTTTCCTTCTGTGTTTTTCATTGTAGAAATTTTCCAAGTAGATGTGGATTACTAAATTTCTGTAAATTAGTTTTGTGGAAATTTCATTTGGTTTGGACATATTTTTCACCTTTTATACACAAAGCCATCGTTTGTAAGATATAAATGCAATCATCAGGATTAGGAGTGGAACATGTGAAATAGTATATTACGATACAAGGTTGGGAAGTGGTATTTACAGAATCGAAGATAATGTTTAAAAACTGAGCGATAACGAGATTTTTAATTTCTGAGATTCTGTAAAACACTTCACAAACGTGCGTTGTGCATTATTTTTTGCGCGATGGTGTTTTCAAAATAATAAATAGTAGTAAAATAATAATATCTTTGTTGGAAATATTTGCGTTCATTATAAACAATCGAGTAACGTTAACAGTGTGGGCAATGTTTATTAGTTGAAAGTACAGGAGGCCGTGAGACCAATATTATTGATAAAATGGCCGCAAGTACGTATTTATTGTTTCAAATAAAGTTCAGTTCATTTAAAATGCAGTGATTTGTTTCATATAATGTATATTAACACTACCTTTTGGACAGTTTTTGTATATAGATTGTACGTAGTATTCATAGAGGGCAGTGAGTTTACTTCCTGCTCGTGGGTGTAAATGTAATATTACAGTATAGTTATTTAGGTTGGCAATCCTGAAATATAGGAAGTTGAACTTTCAATTATGGTTGCCCCTGCTGTAAGTAGAACAAAACGCACTATCGTGCAAACATTGTATTTTGTGCTGCAAAGTATCTCGAAGCCTCGCTCTGCGCATGAGTCGTAAGAATCCTTCCCTCGAGAATGATACATACGGTTTAGGAAATAAACAGGATGAAAATCCTACAAATTTTGAATATGAAGATCTCTTTCTAAACCCTCATTTAAAACGTTAACTAATGTTTTAAATAAAGTGAACAATGTATCAAATTTAAATAATTACTTGTTTGTGTATCTGAAAACTTGCGGGTGGCATCGGACTATCAACATTTTGAACATACTCTTACAGTATAACTAGGCCTACGCTGCCATGAACCCCCGGAACTAATAGAGGCATCACAGGGAGCGGAGTTTTAGGTTCTAAAAGTTAATATTGCAACATAGTATAGTGATAAAATTAATTTATATCCAATCAACAGATTTTTTAAAAATATAACTGACAAAATGGTTTCTCAATAATGTTTGTGTGTTATCTAGCAATATTACATTTATATTAAACAGCTTATTTTTAAATTATAAATGAATAATGTTCTATTTAGTTTATCGAGAAATATTTTTGTAAGTTATATTATTTTAAAAATCAGCGAATGAATACTGTATAAATACTTATTTTCTTTCTGCTTCTTGAAATTAGGGCTTTTGACCTGTTTTCACATCGTGTGGGATTTAATGAATCTTCCCATCTAGTAAATGGGCGTCCATCACTTCTACGTCCTGTTTGTTTTGTACTTTAATATCAGCTGAGAGATTCTATCTGTAGCCATTCTTTTAACATGTTCATACCAGTTGTTTCTCATGTTGTCAATTATATTTCTTAAATTAAACATATTTAAGTCTTTTCTAATATCTTCACTTCTTTTTCTGTTGTCCAAAATTCGCACACCTGCTACTGAACTTAAGAACTTCATTTCTGCAGTTTCTACATTAATTTTATCACTATACTATCTTGCAGTCTTAACTTTTAGAACCCAAAAATCCGCTCCCTGTGAGGTAGAGCCTAGGTCTATTTGCAGAACCTTCAACACCAACTGATATACACGCAGTAACACAATTTGAAAATTCTATTTCTCAGTATGTGCTTATTAAAAATACATAAATACATTTTTAAGTTCATACGTATGTTGCGAACTTGATAACTAAAATAGAATAGAATAGATTTACTTAGCCCGGTTCTCTTGCAATTTGGAATCAGTAGGTTCAAGGCCACATGGGTATAAGCTCTCCAAACATACCTATTTCAATCATACACTTTATAATTTACCTTCCTCAAATCATAGTTAATATCATTCTCCCAGTTTATTCTTGGCCTACCTATTGGACGCTTTCCTCTCATTTTCCTATAATGAGTTTTTATGTTCTTATTTCATTCGTGCTACATGTCCTGCCCACTCCAGTCTATGAAATTTAAGATTTTACTGTTTTTATTACATCTGGTTTTCCATAAAGATAATGCAGTTCACTGTCATATAGTCTTCTTCATTCATCTGTCTGTTGGTCTCTCTTTGTTTCAAAAATGTTTCTAACAACTAACAACTAACACTTTAGTCATAAATACTCCTATTTTTTTTCTCCTGCCTTAACTCACTCACACTCACTCACTCACTGGCACTATCGAACCGGTAGGTTCATGGCCGCGCGGACATAAGCTCTCCATACATCCCTATCCTGAGCTAATGCTTTCCAATCAACTCTGTATAATCTACTTCCCTTAAATCACAGTTAATGTTATTCTCCCATCTCATTCTTTGTCTACCAACTGGGCGTTTTCCCTCTGGTTTTCCTACAGGAAGCTTCCATGCATCCATATAATATAACTGGTAGAATAATGGTTTCAAATATTTTCAGTTTAACGATTTTTTGAAAGGAGTTGGGACATCAAGAGTCTCTGCAATGGCATAAAAGCATGCATTTCCAGAAATTGAGCCTATGTTTAATTTCTTTGTGCATCTCATTTCTATTTGTGATTATTGTTCCTAGGTATTTGAATTCAGCAACTTCCTCAAAATTTCCCTCATTTGTCATTAGCTGTCCATTTCCATTATATAATGAATTTCTATGTGTGACCATATATTTAGTTTTATTGATATTTACTTCCAGTCCTAATTTCTTAGTGTTACTCAATAGTGTGTGCGTGTTGTCCTTTAGTATCTCCTCGCTATCGGCCAGTAGTACTACATCATCGGCATAAACTAACAGCTTATTAATACCATTGAGTTGTAAGCCTTCCTCATTCTCTAGAGATTTAATGGAATGCTCTAGTACAAAATTAGATAGTAGAGGAGATAGTGCATCTCCTTTCTTCAACCCATTCTGGATTTCAAAAGTGTCCGAAAACTGTTTGCCTACACGCACCCTACTCTTTGTGCCATTTAGACATTCGTATAAGTCTAACTAATTTTTTAGAAATTCCGAACTCCAGCAGGATACTATATAACTTCTCCCTCTTAATTGAATCATATGCTTTTTTGAAGTCTGCATATAGCTGATGTACAGTACCATTATATTCCCAGTTCTTTTCTAAAATCTGTCTTATACTAAAAATCTGATCTGTTGTAGACCTGTTCTTTCTTCTAAATGCACATTGATGATCTCCTAGAATGTCATCAATATAGGGAGTAAGAGTGCTTACTAATATATTTGTAAGAATTTTGTACGAAGTTGAAAGTAATGAGATGCCCCTGTAGTTGTTTGCAATCAGTTTTATCTCCTTTCTTATAAATTGGGTACGGTAATTGATTCCTTCCATTCATCTGGTAAGAGCTTCTTTTCCCCAAATCATAGTTAGCAACCAGCGTATTTTGTCCATCAATTTTTCTCCCCCTGATTTTATGGAGTTCTGCTGGGTTCTCATCTGAACCTGATGCTTTATACATCTTCAATTTTTCATATCGCCATTTCAACCTCTAATGCATTTGGTTCTGGGACTAGCATTTCTGCTGTCTGTAAATTATCCTCCTCAATGTCCTGTTCTGTATGTACATTTAATAGCTGATTAAAGTAAACTTTTCCATCTATTTAATAAATTCCTGGAATCTGCCAATCCATATCCCCATTTTCATTCCGAATCATGTTTGTTCTAACCTGAAACCCTTTCTTCTCTATACTAATTCCCTGATATAATTCTCTAATGTTTCCTATATTTGCGTTCATTTCAAGATCATTAATCTTCTCTCTCAAATATTCCCTCTCTTTTACTCTTTAGTAGCTTGGTGGTTTCCCGTCTAATACCACCCAATTGCTCTAAATTTACGTCATTTGGCTTGTCGTTGTAACCATTTCATTTTTGCTAGCTTTCTTTTCTTTACAATTGTCGGCACATTCCTCATTAAACCATTTCTTGTTTTGCCTCTTTTTTAAACAACCAATGCTTTCTGATGCTGACAATTTAATAGTATCTCTTATAGCCTCCCATTCTTTATTTATATCAGTTTCTTCTTTGTTTGCCGCATTGTTATCTGAAGATTCCAGTACTTCAAATCTATTAGGCAATTTTGATTTGGTATTCGTTGCCGCATTTCATCATTTTTCAAGTTTTTAAATTCAAATTTTACAGAATCATCTTTAGCGTTTTTTCCTCTCATAAGCGATAGCCGTTGTCTGATTTTCACTCTGACCAGATGATGATCCGAATTGCAGTCTGTCCCTCTAACTGATCTAACATCGATGATGCTACTGTGCCAGCGTTTTATCCACTAATGCATGATCTATCTGGTTCCGAGTTTCTCCATTTGGGGACGTCCAGGTGTATTTATGAATATCCTTATGCTGAAATGGTGTGCTCTTAACAATGAGATTCTTCGATGTGGCAAATGTGACTAACCTAACCCCGTTGTCGTTACTATCTTCATGAAGACTGAATTTGCCTATTGTTGGTTTGAATATATCTTCCGCCCCACTTTTGCATTAAAATCTTCGTAAGACAATTTTCATATGATATCGTGAAAGGCTATCAAATAAGCATTCTAATTCTTCATAGAACTCATCCGTTGATCTTGTCATCTTTATCTTCTGTGGGGGCATTGTACATTTACAATTATAAAATCTTGTCGTTTACCCTTTAGAATTATGT
>JASPKZ010005998.1:0-11694 GCA_030220185.1 Diploptera punctata
TTGGAGAAGATCTGCTAGGATTCAAGGAGAGGAGAAAATTAGAAAATGAGTTATAAAAGAGAACATGAAGTGCCAAAAACTCGGTTTAAATTTATAATAAGTATGCCACGATGATTTCCAAAATCGTAACATCAAATTACGAAGTGAGAGTGAATTTATCTAGGATTGGAAATCAAGAGCGGAATTGTTAGGACATTAACGAAGAAAATTTAAGTGTTTATCACAAATCATATTAACTATGTTTCTTAAAATATTTAATTTTACTGTAAACGCATGTTGTTGAAAAACAAATGAGAAACGATTGGACGCTTCTTTGTTCTTTTGTCATCATTCAACCAGATCATCAATATTATTTATTGTCAAAGAATCGCAATGTTGTAAGATGACCCTACTGGGAAATTATAACCAATTATAGGATTATTAATTTGATGTCCTATGATGAAAATGCAATTATATTTTTTGCACACGTCATTTCTGGAACATAATTCGTTTAAGAAATTGCAACCCGTGGTTTCTCTTTGGTGGTGGTATTAATCAAGTGTTACAAATGGTTTTTATTATTTATCGCAATGCGCTTTCTGCTGACATTTATGCACTATATATACACTTCCGTATTTGTTTGTGGGGTCAGTCACTGCAAAATTAATACTTGACCTATTCAGAAATGTTAAAAAGGAGGTGCTTTCTTTATTATGATACACTTCAGTTGGTAATATTTTAGGCGAAAACACGACTGCGATTGGTTTGTAAATAAAAAATCATTGAAATGTGATTGGTCATTGACTCCCATTTGGGCGGCATGGGGTTAATTAGTCCAGGAAAAAGCAATGAATATGTTAGGGGCATATTAGGCGAATGGGGGATGAAAGATTACTGAAAAACAAATGGAATGGGACGCCTCAAGAACGAAGAGGAAAAGGACGATCAAATCTCACATGGATCCAAGGGATTTGAAAGAGAATTTTTGAAGGACTGGGAAATAGAGGAGGACTGTGTTATAATAGAGAGGCATGGAAAAAAAATTATAAAAACGAAGTTAAAGACAAATCATTGGTGCTGGAAAAATGTGTCACCATTGTAAAAACCCCGAAATATAAATAATTACATAAAAATTGTCTCTTTAGTTTTTCATTGTGTTTTGTTTTGACTTGGGAATGTACGGGCAGGGTATATTGCTGATTCGGGTATGTTTAAAATATATGTATTTATTAAAACTCTGAGTGAATTAAAAAACATGTTTCAGGCTGTACGAAAAAAAAAAATCGGTATTAGATAAATTAAACTTCCCACTCTAGTCCGAATTTTTTGGTTTGAAATTGGAAAGTATGGTTTTCCTGAATTACAAATCAAATACTGGAAAAAAATTAGTAGAAACATTCTTTTCTTAAAAATTATCATTTGGATTTATCATCAATATTCTGGTCACAATAGTTAATTATAAATAGGGATTTTTTTTTTAAAAAGTGATTCCACAACAGGCCTCAGGAGGCCCTGTGGGTAGTAGGAGGTTAAGGCTCCCACTTTTTTAGACAATCGGCACTTTATGTCAGCCGGGTTGTCAAGCCGCGGCGTGACGGCCGCCTTACCCCAGAACAAGCGTCTGGTACGTCATTTCAGTTAGTAGAGGCTGAGTCGACCCCAGGGCCATAGTGCCGCCAGAGGGTTTGGGTCAGTTTAAAAATCCTGACCCCAACGGGACTCGAACCCTCGACCCTCCGGCTTGTAGCTCAGTGCCTTAACCACTAACGCTAAGGCGTGCCCCCAGGGATTTTTATTTACATAACAGAATCAGATAATCAGAGTTCCATGAAATATTTGAAATAGTGCCTTTAGTAAAAACTGAAATGTCCAAACAACAGAGCTGGGTAATAAACGAATAAATATTAAGTAATAAATTGTAAGTTAATTTGCTTTTCCGGTCTGTAACTCTGGAAACCATACTGCTATGCATTACAGGGACCCTTTTCATCCTAAATTATCTAAAAATAAATCAAAATAAATAAATCAATAATATATATCCATCCAAAGTAATTCTGCCTGAAGGCAAGTCCTCATGCAATCATAGCATTTCATGCTATGATTGCAGCTTTACTAGGGAATTGTAGGTGTGGTAGCTTCCCGTTGCTTTCCACACCGGTGAAGGATGATGTGGTGATGATGGCCATATGATTTCGGGGGACCGTTTCGGCCTTAAAGTTTTCATGGCATTTGTCTTAGAGGTGAGGAGAAACTCCGATAAAAACCTCACCCAGAAAAAAAGTTGGCCCGACCGGGGATCGAACCCGGGCCCGCTGCGTGATAAGGCAGCATGCTACCTTGAGACCACAAGCGGTGGACAAATAATTATATATATATATATATATATATATATATATATACTTACTTACTCACTGGCACTATCGAACCCGTAGGTTCATGGCCGCACGGACATAAGCTCTCCATACATCCCTATCCTGAGCTAATGCTTTCCAATCATTCCCTGTATAATCTGCTTCCCTCAAATCGTAGTTAATGTTGTTCTCCCACCTCATTATTGGTCTACTGGGCGTTTTCCATCTGACTTTCCTACAAGAAGTTTCCATGCACGTCTTTCATTTCCCACACGCGCAACATGTCCTGCCCATCGCAGTCTATGAGACTTAATTGTTCTTATTATATCTGGCTTCCTATAAAGATCATGTAGTTCATTGTTATGTAGTCTTCTCCATTCACCTGTCTGTTCATCTCTCTTTGGTCCAAACATTTTCCTAAGAACTTTATCTCAAATACTCGTAATCTCCTTTCCTCCCTTAAAGTAAGAGTCTATGTTTCGCACCCATATAATATAACTGGTAGAATAATAGTTTTATATGTTTTCAGCTTAACGTTTTTTGAAAGGGCTTGAGACATCAAAAGTCTCTGCAGTGCATAATCGCATGCATTTCCAGAATTGAGCCTATGTTTAATTTCTTTGTGCATCTCATTCCTATTTGTGATTATTGTTCCTAGGTATTTTAATTCAACCACTTCCTCAAAATTTCCCATATATATAGTAAGGTAAATGTACTGGTACTAGACACTATATTAGTACGAGTACACTAAAATGTAGTATATGAGGTTCTCGCAGGAAATGGACAGTTGAACAGAGTGTGATGATATAGATTACAACACCCTCTAGGAGCCACCACGCTCAGTTCAACTGTGAACTTACCACGAGAACCTTATTTATTACATTTTAGTTGTGAAAGTGTCAATTAATAATGATACATCTATTACCGGTGCATTTACCTTATGGCACGGTGGTCTAGTGCTTATGTACCTTGCTTCCAGTCCCGGAGTTTGCAGGTTTTCAAATCAGGCAAGAGCCGCTGGATTTTTAGGAAATGAAAAAAATAAGGACCCTCCGGGAAAAAACTTTAAGCCAGTGTCCCGAGTGTGAATATTTTCGGGCTCGTAAAAGAACCTCAAGCCTAAATTAGTGCCCCTGAGCAAATTAAACCGGACTTCTCCATGAAAGTAATATCGTTGCCTTACTATATGACTCATTGAGACGATGTGTTGACCACATATCACTCAATGACATATGTTGGAAAAAAAACATAATTAAAATTAGTTTATTGAAGAAACTCTCTCTAGGGGAGCACCCATGTCTCCACGAGGGACATATATATATATATATATATATATATATATATATATTTCTTCCAGCTATATTAAAATGTGTAACATGGTTTCTTTCTTTCTTTCTTTCTTTCTTTAAGAGAGGATATCATATTACTAATAACAGATTTAATATTATTAGAAAAATGTTTTTAACAAATAGAGACGAACAGCCATATAAATACAGGAAAGCTCACAACACTTATCTTCATGGTCTTTGTCGAACATCGGATGGAATAAGAACGATTAAGTGGCATAAATTGCGTTGGATAACAATACGTGTGGCACGAATGGGGAATGAAAGAGGGAGTATAGGGGAAATCGCCCTTTACATAAGTCAAAAATGTCTATATATCTAAGGTGTAACAGCTTATTGCAAGCTGTGTAACTGTCCTACAATTTATTTTCAGTTGAGAATAATATATACCTAGATACTAGAGTATATTGCAGGTTTTAACCGCCCGCCCCTACAAATTGCATCCCGTTTTTTCTAATTTTAGGCCAAGAATGAGTGGGAGTGCAACATTAATCGTGATTGAGTGGGTTGGAATTATACAGGAAATGACAAAAAAAATACTGGCTCAGATAAGAGATATACAACTAAAGAGAAATATTTCTGCTTAAACTGGGGTTAAAACAATGATCTCCAGCTTTATTCACTGGCGCAATAAACCCATTATGTTGCATAGGGGGAATTGGATTCAAATTCCGGTTTAGCCATGAAATGTTTCTCTTTAGTTGTATGTGCCTATAAATATTCATATAGAAATATTCTCTTATTTTATTTTAGTTTACTTTATGTCTATTCCATGTTTTGTTAGTATTACCTAATATTAGACCACATCCGCATTGTGATTTGTGTAATCGATATTTTAATAATATTTTAAAAATTGTATAAGTATTAATTTTTGTATGAATATATTATTCACTGGTTTTGAGGAAGATAAGGCCTTATGGCCTTAACTCTCAGCTTATATAACATTATTATTATTATTATCATCATCATTATTATTACTATCATCATTATTATTATTACTATCATCATTATTAGTTGAATGCAGGCTTTCCAAGTAGATCTTCCGACCAGGAAACACGCTTAGAAGCACTCGCCACTGAAGATGCCCTCCGCAGTTGAGGGCGAAACGTCTGGTATCAACACCAACTATGGACCACGGCCACATAACCCGGAATCACTCAACATTATCATCATTATTATTATTACTATCATTATTAATATTACTATTATTATTATTATTATTATTATTAAGGGAAATTATGCAAGTTGAAAAAAATTATTATAAAAATAGAAGAAAAACGTTTGAAATATATGGACACCTCATAAGAATGGGAGAAGAGAGAATACCAAAGAAGATCCTTAACCCTTAAATTGGCAAAACATAAATTTCTTCTGTTAGATATTTGAATGTTGCGGACCGCAGTGAAAACGGAATCTTGTATAACTGTTATTATTAGGTATATTGTATAATTAGACACACATTTAAGTGGTTTATATTTGTTCGTTTTCTTCTGATTTATTTAAAATATTAAATTAACTAAACCAACTGATGTATCTAAAAGGATACATTATGAATTTAAGGGTTAATTGGAAAGCTAATGGAAGAAGTGGAAGAGGCCAGACCTAGAGAACGTTGTATAGATGGAGTGAGGAGAAGTATGGAAGCTAGAGATCTGAGGGAAGAAAATGCTCTAGACAGGAACCTCTGGCGACAAATCACTTTGGGTTGAAGGAGAAACATGTATTGTGGAATATTACTAATTTAAAACAAAATATTATTTTCGTTAATATTATTAACTACTGTATGCGAGCAGCAAGCCTGAGCACACATAATTTCAAATTACTGGTTAGTGGTAGACCTATATGCAGAGATATGCCCGCACGATCATAGACCTCCGGGATTCACAGTGCCGGTGAGTTATTCTGCTTAATCTTAATTTAAGTCGTATGTATAATGTTAAATTTTGGGCAGACGAGGTTAGGAGAGAACTCCAAAAGATTGGGATGGGCTGGATATGGGAAAAAGGGACTGAAAATCGCAAGAACGTGTGGAGGAAAATAAGGAGGAGGTACTTAGATATAAACCAACAAGATTACTTTCGCCGAATGTACAGGAAAACGCTCACTGTGTTTACAAAGAGACCTAAAACACGTCTGGGGAAAAGAATCGTATATACTCAACCTAGGATTTAAGGAGAGACCAGGGCTTGCTTGGTTTAGGCTAGGGGCATGGAAATTTCTAAAAATTAGCGACGATTACGATATGCGAATATGTCCAATGTGCGGGAACTTTGAAGATGAGATACATATATTAGGAAAATGTAATGATTTAGAATATGGAGACGTCAGTAATTACCGGAAAGATTTCTAAATTCAAATCGGGAAAGATTGGTATGCTACGAGTTATTGGTAAATCCAGAAAATTGGATAAACCTCGGTAAATTTCTGGACAAAACGGGGAAAATAAGGACAACACTCATTCATGAATAAATATATGTTATCAAAATGCAATACCATTAATTTCTTAACAATTATATATAAATTAATTAGTGTATAATGCTATTGTGTTATTATTTAATTGTAATATTATTGTGTTTTCTTTATGTAATTGTAATGTTAATGTTTTTTTAGAGTATAATGCTATTGTGTTATTATTTAATTGTAATATTATTGTGTTTTCTTTATGTAATTGTAACGTTATTGCTTTTTTGTTGTTTATTTTTCTTTACACTAGTACCAATTATTACTTTATTGTAACGGACTGTCAACAGCACGTACGGCTTACTGCCCGTGCGAACCCATATTTGTAAATAATATTGTAAATATCTTTACTTTTTGTCTAATAAAGTCCTACTACTACTACTTTGATTCGTGGAGTAGAGAAGTGTGTTGAATTTGAAATTGGAACAGAGGTACTGTAGTTAAGTTTACAAATGGTAAAGATTAGGAACTTTTCCAGTCTGGTGGCGAAGAGGACATTGATCGAGAAGAACGTATGGTCTCTCCTACACAAAAGATATTCTATCCTCTCTTCAATGCTTCTCCGGCGCACAAAAGTCTTGCCATGTGATCTCCAGCAGTGCCTCTATATACATGAAAGTGGAATTAAATATAGAATGTCATATAATTCATTCCCAAACCTTTTTATTTTAAATTCTTTATATGATACATAATAATAAAGAATACATTTTCTTTAGAACTCGCGTATGCTGCTACACACAATCAAATGAAATATAAAGTGTTAATTAAATTATATGGTATACACTATGATGAACCAAACAAGGCGTATGCTAGAGTCAATCTTTAAATTTCCAATTTCAAGTAAACCCAAACTTGTAACGGTTGGATTTCTCTGATTTTTTTATAAAACATATATCGGGTTTATTTCAAAAGGATATGCAGAGTTTCATTTCATATTTTAATATTGTGGCATCCCTCAACAAAACTGAGCAGCACAAAATGTGTTATATTAATACAAAAGAATGGAAAAACAAAACACACTGTTACGATTTTATAGACTATTTACCTCATGCCCCAAATGGAAGTCAATGACCAATGACGTTTCAATGATTTTTTATTTATAACCAATCACAGTCGTGTTTCGTCTAGAATTTACCAACTTAAGTTTATCATAAAAAAGCAAGCACCTCGTTTTTAACATTCTGAATAGGTCATAGCATTATTTTGCAGTGACTGACTGTCCAAGAAATACGGCTACCAGATTGTATATATAGTGCATGAATGTCAACACATAGCGCATGCGGGAGTTAATATAAAAACATTTGTATCAAATGGTTATACCACCAAAAAATAAACCAATGTTTGCACATTCTTAAATGTATTTTTTCCCAGCTAATAACATTCCAGAAAAATATAAATGTCATATTTAGGACCAGAAATGAATTAATATACAGTTTGAAGTGTTTCATTTTTCTCCACTAGAGTACATTCTTACAATATTGCGTTCCTTTGGCAATAAATAATATGATCTGGTTGCAGTTATGAACAAAAGAAGCAAATGAAGCGTACCAATCGTTTCTCATTTGTTTTCAAACATCGCTGTTTACATTAAATATATAACTATTTTAAAATAACTATATTTAAATAATGATTTGCGAGTAAACAACTTAATTTTATTCGTTAAATAGTCCTAACAAATGTCATTCTTGATTTCCAAATTCTCTAGATAAATTCACTGCTCACTTCGTGAGTCGTGAATTTATCGATAATTTGGAAATCACTCGTGGCATTACTTATGATAAACGAATGGTCAAATTATTAATCAAGATCATAAGATGATGGATTTCTACAGTTGGAATATATAGCCCGTAAGAACTGGTACAGAAGAAACAACTAAATGTTATGATAGTTTACAAGGTGTAATAAATAAAGTGAATCCTAATGATTACATTATTGTAGCGGGAGATTGAAATACGAAAGGAGGAGATAAACCTATAGAAAACGTTCAGGAAAAATATGGAGAGAGAGAGAGAGAGAGAGAGAGAGAGAGAGAGAGAGAGAGAGAGAGAGAGAGAGAGAGAAAAGAGAGAGAGAAATACTTTGTAATGGGAGAAAATTAATAGATTATGCAGCATACGATAATATGAAAATTAAAATTTCCTTTTCTCCTTAAAGACGTTGACAAGTACACATGAAATGCAAGGGATACTAAATCCATCATAGACTATGCGCTTTTAAGAAAAAATCTTCATTAGATACATCATACAATATTATGTAGGGGTAAAGATATCGGAAGGGACCATTCAAAAATCTTCATTAGATCATGATACAAGATTACGTTACGGGTAAAAACATTGGAAGTGACCACTATTTACTTATATCAAAAATAGCATTACCTACAAAATGGGGAACTATAAAAAAGTGAGAATTACAAGAGATTAGAATGCCTTCACTTCAAGAAAAGAGCTTACGTCAATTGTACGAAAATATATTAAATTATTATATTAAACAGAAACCAATTAGTACCAATATCAAAGAAAATGGGAAGATCTAAAATATGTAATTGTAAAAGCTCAAATGAATCCATTGAAATGATAAATAAAATATGTAAAAATGTATGGAGTGAAGAAATAGCATAAATTGTTAGAGTAAAGAAGGAATCATAAATTGAAATATTTGTAAAAACAAAAACAGAAAATGTATTAGATTATGAAAGGAAAAGTGTCATTATAAAGAAATAAGTAAAATAGTAAAATCAGCAATTGAGGAAAATGCATCCGTGATATAGAAAATATGTACATGGAAAACAAAACTTCACTCATATATCACTGAAGCAGCTTATTAAAACTGAGAACGATATTTTAAATGTAAATAACAGAAGACCAATAGCTTGATTATTATAGAGAACTTTTGATCAGATCATCAAAATAATGATCACAGAATATAAGCGCAGACCGATGATAATGTAGACCCGCTTGCATCATACGAAGTAATTAATTAACCCTCAATATTTAATTTATTAAGGCGTAGCAAATGACTCTCTAGATTTGCTTCCTGGATAAATAATTTTCCAGTTAGGTCGATTCTAGAATAATCTGACTCTCGAGGCTTCCGCCAAATAGTCAAGACTAGCGTACATATTATTCCTATCCTCGCATATATATAAGGAGGTGCGACGGTCTACTGGCCAGTGGTGTCTGTGTTGTAAACCAGTGAAGCGACCTGAAGAGCGAAGATAAGATGTTCTAAATAAAACGTCAGCGAGTGTAAAGAACTGAATAATAAATAATGAAGAGATACTTTCTTAGCAGTAAATTGTGATATAATATCCTGAACTCGTCTTACTCAAGATTGGGTCGATGGATGAGATGAGATGAAGCCCCTATTTTTAAAGAGATCTGAGAACGACCAGGGTGCCAACCGACCTACAACCAAATTAGCTATTAGCGTAAAACTAGTGAATTGTTGTGAAATAAATAGAGTAAATTTGGGAATTACATACAAATATATATAAAGTTAATTTCAAGAAATGAACTGTTTTCCATCAATACGGCCACTAATGGCAATATTACTGTAAATATTATTGAAATATGATATACAAATATATCTGAAAATATTGATAATGTTTCCGAGGCGGAAATACTGGAAGATGGTAAGCCCGTGAAAGACTTTAAACTCAGTGAGAATGAGAGGTAGATAGAATATGGGAGGTTGAGGAGGAAACATCAGTGAAACCACCCCATTTCAATTTATTACACATGACTCAAGTGATGGGGCACCATCTACCTAAATCAAATGGAATCCACCAATTTCAATCACAGAGGACCATAGAGAAGGACACTTCTCATTTTTTATAGATACTCAAGTAGCACGTTCTTTGAGAAATGTTTCCAATAAGACCGTAATTTAATCAGATCACAAAACCCTATTATTTTATACTATCCTCAACCTAACTTCACTTCATACAATTCAAACATGGCAGCTAATTTCATCCTCCTTAGTAGTAATGATACAGCAACTTTTAATGTGAGATAAATTTGTAACAACAATAATAATAATAATAATAATAATAGTTTATTTATTTATAAACAGGATTACAATGTAATAAAACATTTTCCTGTGTCCAAAGCATTATAAATTTGTAACTTCTTTCTCCATTCTTCTCTATCTTACCATTCCAATTCTACCAGACCTATCTCCCTCATATCTCTTTTTTATATCATCCATCCGTTTAAATCTAGGTCGACCTCTATTTCCTTTCCCAGGTGGTATCCATTCCAAAGCTTGTCTGGGTAATCTTTTCTCTGGCATTCTGCGTATGTGACCATACCATTCTAGTTGTCTGTATCTCACAACATCTAATATTGAATTTTGGACATTCATTTGTTGTCTGATAATTGCATTTTTTTTAAATTTATAATGTCTAGTTAAGCATCTAAAACAACGCATTTCAGTAGACACAAGTTTCAAAGTAAAATTTATGTTCAATTGCCAAGTTTTTGAACCGCATGTTAGCGAGCTTCGAATTATTATGGATTTATAAATTTGTAATTTGGTATCTATTCTTATGTTCTTATCTCACAAAACTCCGTTTAGCATAGATATTACCGATCTGCCTTTTGAGTTCTATATTTTGTCATAGTAATAATAGTAATAATAATAATAATAATAATAATAATAGTAATAATAATAACAACAACAACAATACTACTACTACTACTGCTACTACTACTACTACTACTACTAATAATAATAATAATAATAATAATAATATTAATAATAATAATAATAATGTTGGTACTGAATATAAAAAATACTGTGACGCATTGTTGGGCCGGGTTTTTGAATTTCGCGGGCGACGGCAAAGAGTCGTAGAAAAGGTTTTACAATGCCTTGGAGAACTTCATGGGCCAATTTCAAGATTCTTTAGCTAATCTTCAATCATCTTATTTTTTTCAACGCCCCTTCCTCCAAGACTCTTTCATCCATTGTTCTGACAACTTATTGCGTACATGTTAAATTAGGTCTTCCCCTCTTCCTTCGGATTCCAAACATACATTTTCTTCAGTAATCTGTGTTACATGATCCAATTCATATGTCAACAAAATTGTATTGTTGTAAAATATAATTGTATTGTTTTCATAGTTTCTGCTTGGAATCCTTGCATTTTTCAATTTCTTCTTATAAATTTGTCTTTCTTCAAAATCCTTACTGATCGAAGCCAGAAATCCATGTCTGTTAAATCTAATATGAATATTGTGTGTAATTATGTTTTTTACAATTGCGATATGAATGTTCTACTTTGTTTTTATTATTATGAATTTATTCCGTACCGTTTAATCTTGAAACAGCTGTCCTACCTTTATAATTCTCTATATTCTTCATGATTTCCATTCTCAATTACCTTGGCCCCAAGTATATGCTGTCTTGGGCCTATTTGTATTACTCCTTTTCCATTTTCCAATATTGCATATTTTGGGTTTATAGAACTATCATAATTTATTTCCTTTAGATTGACGTTCAGATCACAATGTTCGTGATTCTATCAGTTTCATTACCTAATTATTATTATCATTATT
>JASPKZ010006001.1:0-24237 GCA_030220185.1 Diploptera punctata
AGTTTTGAATAATAATAATAGTTTTATTTTACCTGGCAGAGTTAAGGCCTTAAGGCCTTGTCTACCTCTCAACCAGGTTTAAAAAATAAAAAAAATATAGTCTTACATCTAAATTACAATAAACATAAGCGATTACTTTTTATAGTACAATACAGTTATTATTTATGTTGTATTTTGATTTAGTAATCAATTGAATTGGTGTTTACTTGATGAAAATCTACAATTTATTTAACTAAATAAAAATAAACCTTAAAGTTATATTTCCATTTAATTAAATATGTTGATTTACTCTAGATTTACGAATTAAATATAATATGTACAAGACATATAAAAAACGAGAAAAAATTATTATTGATATATTATCCATTTAAAAAAATAGAGAAAAAATAATTATTAGACAACAGGTAACTGTATAAGAGTGACTTAAAAGTGCCAAGTGTGCGGCAACCCTAATATCTTGAGGAAGGAAATTCCAGTAGCGGGCAGAGGCTATTGTGAAGAGGAAGTAGAATAAGAGGAAGTGCTATGAAGAGGGATTGTTAGCAGACTGTTATCTTGTGACCTAGTGTCAATATTTTGATAAGAAGATAACTTCTTAAATGTGGGACACCAGGTAACTATTGAAGCAATATTAGATCCCCCAGCCGTAATAATTTATATATAATATAAATTTCTTATGAATGTATATCAATATACGATATTTAATGAAATTTAATGATATATTGAATAGTAACTTCTTTTTTATGGTCTCAATCGACAGTCAGAGACGGGCAGATGTTCTACAAAGTAATTAAACGGGTAGCTCATTGACTCTGTTTCTGGCAGCAAATTTCGATATGCCCCAAGTAACTTTTTAATAAAGGCCTGTAAGTTTTTTTTTATTTTCTCTGGAAAATAAGACAAGAGTGTCGACTGGGATATATGTATGACCGAGTATGTCTGCTCCATAGGATTTTCTTTTTTTTTCTTTTTTTAACGAAACGCATGAAGGACAAGCAAATGTGTAACAATACCGATCCCTTGGACAATACAGCATGACTTCATTTGCGTCAAGTGCAGGTAACACCGGAACGAATTAGGGTAACTTGTTTGTGTAGAAGCGGGCAGGCTATTGTTTAGCAAAACATATCACCCCTTGGTCGCGAAGCGAAGAGCGAGACAATGGTGGTCTCTACCGTCCCTCTGTGAAATTAAGAAAAGTAAGAAAAAAAGCTAGTGCAGTTTATTACTTCTAAATAAATCAACAAAGACCGGGACATCTTTTGATTGCCGATATCCGGCCTTTTGAAATATTGTGTCAGAAAAAAATATTACGTAAAAACAAGTTATGTGAAAAGCCTAGAGAAGGGAAGGGCAAGTAGGTCATCCAGGATTGCGGACAATAGGACACGTCCAGCAAAGACCTCCAGCCAATGAGCAAATAGAATTTACACCCCCATTTAAGAATGTTGGCGACTTGAGTCAGTAAAAAATTTAGCAAAAAACTGGAGTAATTAACATCTTGTATAGGGATAAGAGGACACTGTGGCGAGGATACGCCCTATCAGAGTAATGCCCAATTAGAGTGTATACTAAAATGACATGTAAGTTGGTGGGAGCAATTGGGTAGTATTAGACGGGAAACCACCAAGTTACTAAAGAGTAAAAAGAGGGAATATTGAGAGAGAAGATTAATGACCTAAAAATGAGAGCAAAAAATAGGAACATTAGAGAATTACATCAGGAATTAGTATAGAGAAGAAAGGGTTTCAGGCTAGAACAAACATAATTCGGAATGAAAATGGGGATATGATTGCAGATTCCAGGAGTAGGCCTATATTAAATATATGGAAAAGTTACTTTAATCAGCTATTAAATGTACATACAGAACATGACATCGAGGAGGATAATTTAAAAGACAGCAGAAATGCTAGTCGCAGAACCAAGTGCATTAGAGGTTGAAATGGCAATTGAAAAATTGAAGATGTATAAAGCATCAGGTTCAGATGAGATCTCAGCAGAACGAACTGATAAAATCAGGGGGAGAAATATTGATGGACAAGATATGTTGGTTGCTTAGTATGATTTGAGAAAAAGAAGCTCTTCCAGATGAATGGAAGGAATCAATTATCGTACCAATTTATAAGAAAGGAAGATAAAACTGATTTGCAACAACTACAGGGGCATCTCATTACTTTCAACTTCGTACAAAATTCTAACAAATATATATCAGTAAGCAGACTTACTCCCTATATTGATGACATTCTAGGAGATCATCAATGTGCATTTAGAAGGAACAGGTCTACAACAGATCAGATTTTTAGTATAAGACAGATTTTAGAAACGAAATACAATAGTACTGTACATCAACTATATGTAGACTTCAAAAACGCATAGGGCCTATGTTTCAATTAAGAGGGAGAAGTTATATAGTATCCTGCTGGAGTTCGGAATTCCTAAAAAGTTAGTTAGACTTATACGAATGTGTCTAAATGGCACAAAGAGTAGGGTGCGTGTAGGCAAACAGTTTTCGGACACTTTTGAAATCAAGAATGGGTTGATGCAAGGAGATGCACTATTTCCTCTACTATTTAATTTTGTACTAGAGCATGCATTAAATCTTTAGAGAATGAGGAAGGCTTACAACTCAATGGTATTAATAAGCTGTTAGTTTATGCTGATGATGTAGTATTGTTGGCCGATAGCGAGGAGATACTAAAGGACAATACGCACACACTGTTGAGTAACACTAAGAAATTAGGACTGGAAAAAAATATCAATAAAACTAAATATATGGTCACATGTAGAAATTCATTAAATAATGGAAATGGACAGCTAATGACAAATGAGGGAAATTTTGAGGAAGTGGCTGAATTCAAATACCTAGGAACAATAATCACAAATAGGAATGAGCTGCACAAAGAAATTAAACATAGGCTCAATTCTGGAAATGCGTGCTATTATGCATTGCAGAGAATCTTGATGTCCCAACTCCTTTCAAAAAACGTTAAATTGAAAATATATAAAACTATTATTCTACCAGTTATATTATATGGGTGCGAAACATGAACTCTTCCTTTAAGGGAGGAAAGGAGATTACAAATATTTGAGAATAAAGTACTTAGGAAAATTTTTGGCCAAAGAGAGATGAACAGACAGGTAAATGGAGAAGACTGCATTAACAATGAACTACGTGGTCTTTATAGGAAGCCAGATAAATACGAACAGTTTAAGTCTCATAGACTGCGATGGGCAGGACATGTTGCCCGTATGGGGAATGAAAGGACTTGCATGGAAGCTTTTGTAGGAAAGCCAAGGGAAAACGCCCAGTTGGTAGACCAAAATGAGTTGGGAGAATAACATTAACTTGATTTGAGGGAAGTAGATTATACAGGAAATGATTGGAAAGCATTGGCTCAGGATAGGGATGTATGGAAAGCTTATGTCCGCGCGGTCCATGAACCTACGGGTTCGATAGTGCCAGTGAGTAAGTAAGTAAGTTGTGGGAGACCTTTGCTCCATGTAGGCCAAAAATGTTGAGAAAAAAATGTGTGTTAGAATCCGAGAGGATCAGTTAGTGGAAAAGTAAAACGGTACGGCGAGCGGGCCGGAGCCGATAAGAGACGTGTGTTCTCCGTAGTACCTGAGGACAAAAGTCGCATTTGCTCACCGAAACGAACCCTGAATACCTTGTCCGGCGCAACCTTAAACTACACTATCCAGCATCAGAGACCCCTCATCCGTAGAGAATGGAAGCAGTGAACCCAATAGCAGAGTAACCGAAGAAGGAACCCTGCCAGCAAAGTGGTAATCACAAAGTAGCGACTATTCGCTTCAAAGTGGCGCTACAAATTGGCGCCGAAAAAGTGGCGCTACAAAGATGTGCTTACACTAGGAGTGTAGGAATTCAGAAGCTTGAAAAATAGTGAAATAGAGTGCAATTTACGTCTGTCAGTAAAACGGGGCCAAGGAATCTCCGCCCTGAAATGTACGTTTTCATGCTAAAGGCACAAAGTTCGCATTACGCGTTTATAATCCTTCCGCATTCTTCTGAGACTAAACCGATATCAATTTAATGACTTTTGACACAATTCATTACATGTACACAACCCAACATTAACGGATTTCGTGCCAGTGTTGAATGTCAAGGTAAAAAAAAATAAGAAAACTCACTTTGCCACTGTAAGATTATTGTAAACTAACTAAACTTCTCTTTTGTGTTTAACATTGTAATTGGTATATTAATAAATGTGATTTTCTTGGTGGATTGATAAAATTATATTACACATTGTGAATGAAACCAACTAAAAAGATTAAATAGTCAATACTATCCAAATCACCAAATAAAATAGTCATCGCGTTTTCGAAACTCGATGGCTATTTTAACAATTTAGTTTGGTGATTTTGACAATGTTGTAATAGAATTGTGGTAATTACTTATGTCACTCTATGCACACAAAGTACCTATTGATCATGTTGTAGTACACTCGTTCCATCTTATTCTTACAGTGGACAAAGTAAAGTTTCTTTATTTTTCTTTTGAGATTGAACTTGTCACGAAATCAATGAATGTTAGGTTGTGTAAATTTAATTAATCGACTCATAAATTGCTATCTTATTCTCACAGTAACAATGTGAGGTTTCTTATTGTTCTCTTGACATTGAACATTGTGACGAAGTCAACGAATGTTGGGTGTTATGAATACATAGTCTTTTATATAGATTTTAATGGTTTTATAGATTATTTAATTATTCAAGCAAAGTCTGTTGAAATAGAGTTTAGACATTATATAGTTCAGAAAAGTTCCTTGGCCTAACTGTAAATCTCTACTTTTAGAGTGGTATTGGTCTACTCTTAGGGCTCTGGTATGTAGTACAGTTAGAGTGGAAAGTTCAGTCAAGTCGAGATATAACCCTGGGGTAGTGACGGTCTCGCGTCTGTCTATCTGTGCTACGAAGAATCGCTGATGGGTGAGTAAGCTACCATTTTTCTTAACATGTGTCCTGGACTTATAAAAAGGGAATCATTATCTTAACTATCTAATACTATGTTTTCAAGGGAAATTAGAACTTTAAACAATGTAGATTAGGGTAGATTTATTATTCCCACATCTCCCGTTCTCAAACATCAAGGAAGTTAGGTATAAGGTTTCATATATAAGCTTTAGAGTAGTTATTTAGGGCTAGAATACTTAGGGATTGTAATTATTATACTTTAGTAATAAAATAGTTTAAAATAAGAATCCATTGTTTATTTCAAAACGTATCATGATTAACTGTTCTTCCTCACACTAACGCTCGGCTAGATAAACACGCTACCAGATTTTCCAAGTCCCGAAGGTCCTTTAAGCCTAAGAATACTTAGGGATCATAACATTGGGCTATGTAAATTAAGTTAATGGAGTCATAAAATATTAAATCGCTTTCATTTACCCTAATAGACACCAGGGTTTAAATGCGTTAAAGCGAAATTATTCTAACTTCAACATGAAAATGGTACGTTTTGGACAAAAATCCTATTCAAAAGTTATCTTCTCAGAACTCTCTACAAGCCCTAGTAGTTTGTAATATTATATTACAACGTGAGGTTGGGATGTGTTTTTTCAGAAGCGAGGATATTATTAAAAACCGAGCGAAAACAGGGTTTTTTAATATCCGACATTCTGTAAAACACCTCACAAACGTGCGTTGTTCATTATTTTTTGCGTGATGGTGTTTCTGAAAATAGTAAATAATAGTAAAATAATAACATCTTTGTTGGAAATATTTACGTTCATTATGAACAACTGTCTAACATTAACTGTCTGACCAGTGTGTATACGGTAAATGCTGAAAATTATTTAGTTGATACTACAACAGCCGTGTCACCAATCAGTCATAAAATGGCGGCAAGTACGAATTTATTGTTTTATATTGTTTGAAATAAAATTCAGTTCATTTAAAATGCAGTGATTTGTTTCGTATAATGTATATTAACACTACTGTGGGTTATATTTTTGTATATACATTGTACGTAGTATACATAAAGGGCAGTGGTTTTACGTTCCGCAAGAGGTAAGAAATGTGTATATTACAGTTATAGCTATTTAGGTTGGCAACCAAGAAATTTAGAAATTTAACTTTCAATCATGATTGCCATTGCTGTAGTACGACAGAACACTATCGTGGAAGAAGGTAATTTTCTAGTACTCTGTAAAGATTGAATGGTTCTATAAAGAATTTTCCATGTCATTAACTGAGTTTAATCTCTCACCTTATATGTACAATTTGCATCCACACGCCACCCTGGACACTGTAAGGGGGAGAGAGACTTTAAACTATAGATCATACACACATACTTTATTGACCATAACAAGGACGTGGAGGCCATCTCTTCCGAGTCAAACACGAAAAACACACCATCCACACACTAATGCAAACTAACATAGTGAATATGATATTGGTTGATTATGATGGCCAGCTGATGTTCAGGGACCGTTTGGATGTTTAAATTGTCCTGACATTTGTCTTACTGGCGAGGGAAAAAAAAAAAACCGAAAAAAGCATCGCCTAGGAAATTTGTCCCGGACTGGGAATCGAACCCGAACCCGCAGCTTACGAGGCAGCGACACTAAACCCCGATATCTTCTCGTAAGCCCATATTTCCCTTAACAGAGATTTAGGCGCTCTCCCCCTACAGGATGAATTTGAACCATACTAATTTAGTTACACTTGTTTTCGTATAGACGTCATTTGAGTGGTCCGTGGTCAGCGTTCCGCCTCATACTGACATCTAGGAGACCAAGGTAGTACTAGGACGGGAAAATTCGGGTAAATTTTTGATTAGAGGCCTTTTCATTCAGGCTTATTTATCTTTTACGAGCCTGAAAATCTTCAGACTCGGGACCTACAGCTTAAAATCCTTCCCGGATGACTTACTCCTTGGATTTTTCCATCCTAAAAAAAATCCATCGACCCCGCACGGGAATGAACCCGCGACCCTCGGGACCAGAGGCAAGGAGCATTACCACTAGTCCACCGCGGCCAATGGTGGACCTATTAAGAATTTAAGTGTGTAAGTGATAGGAGGTTATCTAAAAATAGCGATATATTCAATGTTTCAACCTATCGATCTTTTGTAAGTTGCTATTATTTTAATTATTATATTATATTATTATAGTGGTGTTTGAATAGATTGCGTTTGAAGTCTGTAACATTGATTTAATCACATTAAAATATATATTATAATATAAGAGTTATCAATTAAAGAGGATAAAGTGGCCAGTATATTGATAATTGTTTACCAAAAGTCATGAAACCGAAAGGAAGTGAGAAATATATAAAAGTAATGATTAATGTGTCATCACTCGGCAATGAAAACCTCATAAATCAATGTCCACAAATTTTACATGAGAAGAAAATAATACAGAAATTGCTAATGACTTGATAGAACAAAATTTAATTTCTACTGCTGGTGGTGACACTGTAGAAAATTAGTTAAGGGTGTATTGTACTGATTCGCGCCAATTTGTTATACCACTATGTACATACATCTTAGTGCACTTTTGTGACTTTTCAAGGTTTTCCTGGAATTACGAGGTTTTCATTGTCCAACCAGTTATTAAAGGGGATTTATATTAATATCCCAATTTTGCATCTCGGTTTCCGAGTATCGGTCTCATTCATTCGTTCCAATCAAAATAGTTATACCACACTACCTCCTCGTTATGTACCATGGTTACGTTCATTTGACGGCTAAGTGTTTTATAACTAAGGCACTCTCAAACATACTGAAATTATACTCATTCATGAATAATTACATGTTATCAAAATGCAATACCATTAATTCTTAATAATTATACATAACTTAATTAATGTATAATGTTTATTGTATTATTATGTAATTGTAATATTATTCTGTTTTCTTTATGTAATAGTAATATTATTGTTTTCTTTTATACTATTATCAATTATTACTTTATTGTAACGGACTGTGAACAGGACGTACGGCTTACTGTCCGTGCGACCCACATTTGTAAATAATATTGTAAAAATCTTACTTTTAGTCTAATAAAGTCTTACTACTATTAAAATGATTAGTCTACTTTCAAAATTGAATATTCTGAATAAAAGCTTGAGAGAGAGAAACGATACATTTCCTATAAACATGAATTAATTCGTTAGTATTTTATTTAATACCGCTTTTTAACAACTTGAAGTCTATGTGAAATTGAACTTGATTTTTTTTATGAGAGATCTGTTATTTCAGATTTGAAGTTTCTCTCTATCTCCTCTCCTCTCTCCTCTCCTCTCCCTCTCCTCCTCTCCTCTCTCTCTCTATATATATATATATATATATATATATATATATAGGCATACCATACGGCACAAGACCCACAGCTTTTACTTTCCTGCCGAAGAAAGACAGATTCTGGATTATTGAACTCCATGGCACGTCAGGTCTAGAAGGCTCCTGGCCTACTGGCCAACTGCTGGCGTCAATTCCAAATGTGTTAATCACTTATATAGAAGATCATATACTTGTGTGGGGGTGACATTTGGTCAGCATATCGGTTCATCCAACCATTATACCCAGTTTTCTCAATCTCGAACCGCTACCTATAGCTATCCAAATTCTTCACGATGCTGGGTAGGCACCGGTCCTCATACTGGCCGAAATCCAAGGAAATATTTCTTCCCCCATAAGGACTCGAACCAGCACATGTTCAAGCTCAGGATTAGGATTATTACGCCCGTAAAAGTACATTGAATCCGTCCGGGTTTGAACCCCCGCGAACCTCGGAAACAGAGATGAGAATGGTAACTTCTAGTCCACTATTATAAATTAATAATTAATTTATACGTCGCTAGATGTAACATATACAAAGAATGGAATATATTATTAGAATCATAATGGCGAAAGTATAGGGGTGAACATCGAATAAGTTGGAGATGTCTTAGGCCTAAATATTGTGGAACAATCCCCTATTAAATATTTAAAAAACTATTTTGACAGGTTTATTATTATTTATAAAATGCATCACATTACACATATCAAGAAAAGGAAATTTTGAAGAAGTGGCGGAATTGAAATACCTAGGAACAAGAATTATAAATACGAATGTGGTACAGGAAACATTTAACAAAGGCTCAGCTCTGGAAAATTATGCTGTTATGAACTACAGGGAATCCTGTCGTCCCAACTTCTCTAAAAAAATAATAAAAAATATAAAACGATGATTCTTTCAGTTATTTGGATGCGAAACATAATATTTTACTTAAGTAAGTAAGACAGACAGACAGAAAAAGAGAGAGAGAGAGAGAGAGAGAGAGAGAGAGAGAGAGAGAGAGAGAGAGAGAGAGCGACAGAGAGAGAGGGAGAGAGAGCGACAGAGAGAGAGAGAGCGACAGAGAGAGAGAGAGAGAGAGAGAGAGAGAGAGATGCAGTTATTGATTGCGATAATAGTATATTAATTAAACTAAGGAACATATTTAGGAAGATGGAAAGGGAGAGAGAAAGATGGCAGTTATCAGAATTTATCATTCAATGCCGGGTGATCAACAATATTTTTAAATTTTAAAAATGTATGATATTATTAAATATATTACTAGGAAAGTAATGGAAGAATATGAAAAGTGAGAATTAAAA
Source organism: Diploptera punctata (assembly GCA_030220185.1). Taxonomy (NCBI): domain Eukaryota; kingdom Metazoa; phylum Arthropoda; class Insecta; order Blattodea; family Blaberidae; genus Diploptera; species Diploptera punctata. Next base: position 9,608 of record JASPKZ010006001.1, read on the forward strand.
ATTACTGTGAATAAAACTCAATATATAGTACTTGACGATTGTGGAGAAAATTTGGTATTAGATGATTCCAAACGTTCCATTAATATTTGTAACAAAATTAAATATTTGGGAGTTGAAATAAATGAAGATGGGAACAATGATTTGGAAATAACAAAAATAATAATGAATAGTCTATCTATAATAGCAATGTTGAATGGAATTTTGTGGGATGAACAGATATTCAAAGGAACTAAAATCCATATTTATAAATCAACAGTAAGAAGATTAATGACCTACGAAGCAGAAACGTGGACTATAAATTCCAATTAAAGTAAAAATTGCAATCTACAGAAATGGATTTCGTACGATCTGCATGATGCTCTAAATTAGACATGAACAGAAACAGTATTATCCGAGAAAAAATTAACTTTAACGAAAAAAATATACAATGTGTGGGAAGTAAACAATTACAATAGTTTGAAGACATGAAGAGGATGAATGAAGATATATTACCAGTTAGGAGTTCGAAGTTGATTCCAAATCGGAGGAAAAGATGAGGGAGTCCTAAGAAGATATGGATAGAGGGAATTATGAATTTGATGAAGGACAGAGGACTGCAGGATGGTGACTGCAAGGATGGAGATGAATGGGGGAAGAGAATAAAAACTTAGCATTGGGCACAGAACGATGTTATATACATTTAAAACATGTTCAATAATAAACATGTGCCGCAAATATGTGCGTGAAAAGTAGACATATGGGTTTCAAGACGATAGAGGGGATGACAAATAATATTTTCTTAAAAAAACTATTTTTGTAAAATTTATTATAATTTAATATTTTCTTACATAATAAAAACTGACTTACGTTCAGCCATCGCCGCTCTTATTTTAGTGTATTGCAGTTGGAGGCGCTGATGAAAGATTCTGAAACAAATAGAACATTTTCAAATTATTATTTTCACTATTATATGTACGCGAGTTAAAACATATGTATAATAAATTATTTAATTAAAAAAGACAGAGTAGATCTAATGTAGTTAACTGAAACACAAATAATATATTAGAGATAAGTGAAGACATTTAATTAATTTCATAAGATAAGGTGAAACATCTTCAATGTTTTTAAGTAATTAAACTGACAAAGAAATTATTTTTACAATGAAAAAGAGGATAAATATAAAAGTTTGCCCAAAATTAAGTTTACTGGGATCATACATCTAAAATGATTAAAAAATGGCTTGGTAAATGTATAGTGTAAACAGTTCCCCGCTATGGTAGTAAAACATGGTGCATAAAGGGATCAATGAAGAAGACCATTTTGGAAACTGACTATTTCAGAATAAGTTGGAGGTTATCAAAAATAGAAGAAAAGTGCATGTAAGGAAATACCGGTAAGCAGAATTATGGACGCAGAGTCAATAGTCATAGAAAAAATTGAACAAATGCCATTAACAGGTTTGGGATATGTAATGAGAATGAGTAATAATAGATGACCGAAGATCTTCAAATGACAATATCTAGCAGAGGAAAGAGAGGAAGACCAAAATCTAAGTAAAAGGAAAATTTACTGACAGCAATAAGAAACAAAGGCCTCAATTTGTTAGATACAATGAATAAAAATAAGTGGACATAGGAGTGGGAAAGCGACCACAGACGTAAACACACACACACACAGATATATATATATATATATATATATATTATAGCTTATTATTATTATTATTATTATTCTACGAATTATACAAACTAACGTTCTTTCGTTGTTCCCAAATTCTATTTCGTTTTTCTAAGCAGTATTTCTCTTTCATTCCTCCTTCTTTTAATGCTTCCTGGATATCACTCTTCCAACTGTGCTTAGATCGTTCCAGTCTCTATCTCCCTGGTGATTCCCATTCTAACATATTATTTGATCATCATGTATTTTCTATCTATGTCACATAAAATATGCTATTTTATCAATGATGTCTCAATCTCTTCTAATAGATTTTCTTAATTGTTTGATTAATATTTTATCTAAACTTGTTTTTCTCATTTTCGTAAAGATCCATCTCATTAGCCAATTTTTTTTTTTTCGTTAATCTCTCTTTTACGCTCCGTACTTCAGTTCCTTGTAACTATAACAATTCGGACAATAATTTTATAAGGCCTGTCTGAATTTTTGTAATAAAATAAGAACAATATTAATAATAACAAATAACATATAATACAGAGATGAAAATACAAAATTATAAAATAATAATAGAATTAACCACAACATAGATTTATTATTACTATATTATTATTATTATTATTATTATTATTAGTATTTATTATTAGTATTATTATTATTATTATTATTATTATTATTATTATTATTATTATTATTATTATTATTATTATTATAAGACCAAAACCTTTCAATATATATATCAAATTTACTTCTGCAGAACATAAAAAAATATCTACAAGACTACACCATAAGGATTAAATTAAATAACAGATTTTCTGAAGAAGGAATTACAAACCGTGGTGTGAGACGAAGTTGCCCCCTCACCCCAACACACTTTGCGATCTATATAAACATAGTAATATGTTGTTGGAACAAGAAATATAAATTTGGAATAAGGATATAAAAAAATACAAAATTAAACAACTTATTGTTTGCAATTGACCAAATAATAATTTCAAATTCAGAAGATAATCTGCTGAAAGGTCTATATAAACTTAACAAAATTACAGAAGAATGTGGATTGAAGATATCTGTAGATGAAACAAAAATTTTGGCATTTCAAGGTGTAGATCCTCTCAGAAGTAAACGTGTACTAGACAATAACATTTTGGAGCAGGTGAATAATTTTAAATATTTAGGATGCGATATCTCATATGGAGAAGAAAAGGATATAAATGCAAAAATATCAACATTTTTAAGGATTTTAGGGTTAATAAATCCTATCTTCAAGCCACTGTTAGTCCAAAAATATTCAAGACTAAATGTGTATAAAACACTGGCTCTTCCAACTCTTTTGTATGTAGCGAAGTATTGACATTGAAACAGAAGAATCTACAGAGACTTAGATCTGCTGAAAATGAGACACCTTCTGAGGACTGCAGGATAGACACTACTAGATCATAGCAAATTGAAGACGCCTTAGAAGAATTGCACATGGAACCTTTATATAACATTTCTGATTATAGGTCAAGATGGATGCAACATGTGCATTGAATGGAAGATCACAGGATACCCAAATACATGTTAAGCTATCAACCTGCAGGAGGAAGAAGACCAGGACGTCCACTCAAAACACTTTTGAGGCCAAAATAGGTCAACAAATGACCTAAATTCGTGAATGGACTATGATTATGATTATGATGATTATTATTTTTTTTAAATTGCGGATGAGCCCATGTAGGACTACGCAAAGTACTTAGAAGCGTTTCCTTTGAGCCCAAATTTCTTTCATTCTTTTACTATGAGTTGTTTTCTCTCATCTATCCAAGTTGTTCCAGTTTTTTTCTTCGGTTTGTCCTCTTGGTCAACTTGCCACTTATTCACCTTAATTCTAAATATATCTCTGTTTGGGATATCTTCTTTAGTAATTTCTGCCAATTTTAAGTCCTTTTTGACTTCATCAATTCACTTCATAGTATCCACTGGAGCTTTACTTCTGTTTTCGTAGAATTCCATTATCTGTTTTGTAAGCCTATTTGAGTTCATTCGTTTAATATGGCCATAACATTTTAACCTTCGTTTTCTAATATCACTATGAATGTCTGTATATTTTTTATTTACTTTTACTTCTGAGTCTAAATGCTTCATCTATGACTTGTGGACCTAACACGTTTCTTATAATTTTGCATTGTTTTTTCACTATATTTTCGATCTTTTTTTCTGTTCAAAATTAATGTTTCTGCTCCATAGAGCACTCTGGTTTAATTACAGTGTTATAGTGTTATTATTATTATTATTATTATTATTATTATTATTATTATTATTATTATTATAAGGTATACTGCTCACATACTCCCCATTTTCCCAATATCACCTAGCAGTGCATTTCATATAAAGATGCAAGTTACAAACTTTTAGAACTTGACAGACAACACAGGTAACTGTTACTAGAAGCTTGTGACACGTGAATAAGCTCTAAGTACATCGAAATAATATTCATATTCTGAGAGTTGTTATTAAGTTACATCTACATTATTTTATTACAAATGTACATAAATCATTTGTTTGGAAATAATATACTGCGAATAATACACATATCGGACAATACTCCCGTATAAAATTTAAGTCGTTAATTTTATTTGCACTTAATCTTCAAGCCACAGTTAGTCCAAAAGCATTCAAGACTGAAAGTGTATAAAACACTGGCTCTTCCAACTCTTTTGTATGGTAGCGAAGTATGGACGTTGAAACAGAAGGATATACAGAGACTTAGATCTGCTGAAATGAGATATCTTCGGAGGACTGCAGGATACACATTACTAGATCACAAAAAAAAATGAAGACATCTTAGAAGAATTACACATGGAATCTTTAGAAAACAAAATTTCTGATTATAAGTCAAGATGGATGCAACATGTTCATCGAATGGAAGATCACAGAATACCCAAACAAATGTTAAGATATCAACCTGCAGGAAGAAGAAGACCAGAACGTCCACTCAAAAGACTTCTGGATGGTGTTTCTCTTGAGGCCGAAACAGGTCAACAAATGGCCTAAATTCGTGAATGTACTACGATGATGATGATGATGACTTAGTAAGGAAGAGTTCGTATTACACTGTAATATTGGCCCTAATATTGCCCACTACGATATTCATTAGTTGTTTTCAAATGATACATAGTTCCAATGTATAACAAACGAAAAATATGACAAAACTAACAAAATGCAAGAACCCTACCTTTTCATAGCTTGTTCAAATGAATAAGTTATTTCTGTGTTTCAAGTATGTTTTCAAATTTTTCCTACATATATGAAATTTCAATTCAATTTAATTTATTAATGATCTTTATGCGAAGCTACATATATTAAGAAGAGTTAAGTCTCGTAGACTGCGACGAGTAGGACATGTGGCACGAGTGGGGAATGAAAGAAGGGATTAGAAACTCCTTTTAGGAAAACCAGAGGGAAGCGCCCAGTAGGCAGGGCATGAAAGAGGTGGGAGAAAAACATTTACGATGATTTGAGATTAACAGATTATACAGGGAATATTTGGAAAAACATTGCTCAGGATTGGGATGTATGGGTAGTTTATATCAGCGCGGCCATGAACATACGGGTTCGTTAGTGACTATGAGTTAGTTAACATGGCTATTAAATATATGGTGGTCTGTATTTCTACTTAAGTTTTGCTCTAACTTTGCAGAAGATTATTATTGGACCAGTGTTTTCTTCAATAAGCGATATTTGGAACAATTCCTACAAAAAGAGTCCGCGCCATAGCCGAGTGGTTAAGGTAAGTTGCCTTGCCGCAGAGCTAAGGGACTTGCGCTGGTTTGATTCTTCATGGGAAATAAATTTTTTCGTGAAATTTCGGCCAGTATGGAACCGGTGCCCACCAGCATTGCGAGGAATTTGGGTAGGTACATTGGGTAGTGACTCCAGGTATAGAAAACCAGCTATAACGGCCGGGACCCGATGTGCTGACCACATGTCACCCCTAGATTCGCTGAGTGATCGTCTACCTCCTGAAGTCTACCTCAAGTGAGGCAAGCCGCCGGATGGTAGGCAAGGGCTTTCTAGGCCTGTCGCGCCATAGAGTTTTTGTATAAAAGAGAAACATCTAATCCATTGTATACGTATGTTTATTATTATAATGCAATGCTAATAATAAACTTTTACCTATATACCTTACCTTAATTAAAAGGTAACATTCCTTATAGAAATTTTTTATATTTGAGATGTGTATAAGCGACATTTCAAGCTAAAATTTACATTAAAATTAGAACAGTTGAATTTGATTATTTTAGAAGAAGCCTCTAAAAAACAAATTTGATTATTTTAGAAGAAGCCTCCAAAAAACAAAACAGAATAAAATAAGAAATGAATTCCTTTGGAGAGAAATGAATGTCACCACATCTGTTGTTAAGAGGATTGAAAATCAAACGCTTAAATGGTATGGCCATGTACAAAGAATGGAAAATGAAAGATGGCCAAAAATATATATACCAATGGTCACCCCCTGGAAGAAATAAACTTAACAGACCCTAGATGGAAATAGAAAACCTACGTCAGAACCATAATGGATAATAGGAATTTGGAAGAGGGATAAATGGAAACTGAAGACGGTAAACCTATAAGTGGGGGAAAGCCGAAGAAGAAGAAGAAATTTACCTTACGTGGGCGATATTAAATCGTATACCTGATGTTATAATGTGTAAGGATGTGTTGAGTAAGTTAATTTGGATGTTTTTTACTCGGACAGTACTTGAAATAAGAGGGCAGAATTCTAGAGATGGCAGCCGGAATAAGAGGAGTAGAGTAGTGAGAATTTCGATATATCCTGCAATGTAGAAAAAAAAAACTCTTCCAACAAATTCCACAGATTGTTCAATAATTTCAGATCAATGTACTGATGCAAGGAATTTGCAGGTTCCGGTGACTTATTACAGAGTGTAGAAAGTACGTACGTGATAAGACGAGTTCGATGGATTAAAAAAAGAAAAAAGAAAAAAGAAAAAAAAAACTGATCACCTTACGTGTGTACTGTAAAAATCATAAACTATCAGAGGCCGTCTTAGACACAAAAATAATGGCGATAGCATGCTGCTGCATACACGACACATCAACAACACATTTATCACCGGATCCATAGTTCCTACGGACCTAGTTGGGCTAGTGGTTATTATGCCTACCTCTAGATTCAAACTCGCCTAGATGATAGACTTTGAAAAACTAAAACTAAACTCCATCGCGCGACAGACCTAGAAGACTTTCTTGGCCTATCATGCTGTCCTCACATCCACATGTGTTAATCACAGACGTAGACGATCATCTGGCTAGTGCAGGGGTGATATGTGGTCAGCATATCAAATCCCCCAGCCATTATAACTGGTTTTCTCAATCTGGAGACACTACTTCTTGTAGCTACCCAAATTCCTCGATGCTGAGTGGTAGGCGGTCCCATACTGACTGAAATTCCACGAGCAAATTTCTTCCCTCATGGAGGCCCAAACCAGCGCAAGTCCTGTAGCTCTGCGGCAAGGCATCGTACCCTAACTATTCGGCGCCATAAAAATCTTGTGTGGGGGTTCGTTCTGAAGGAAAATATGACCTTTGATCCCGTATAATGGATTTAAATCAAGTAAAATAAGTTCAATCCCTAAAAAGAGGCATCTAAACAAACTTTATTGGCTCTTTCACGCTGAAATTGAATTGCGACGCTAGTTAAGCTAGGTATCGAGGTATCGAAGTCTCGAACACTGCGATGTAAGAACTTATGGCACGAATGGGGAATGAAAGAGGGACTTGAAAACTGCTTGTAGGGAAACTAGAGGAAAGCTCTCAGTAGGTAGGTCAAGAATGAGGTTGGAGAAAAACATTAACCATGATTTGAGGGAAGTAGATTATACAGGGGATCATTCGAAAACATTAGCTAATGATAGGAATGTATGGAGAGCTTATGTCCACGCCATGAACATACGGGTTCGACAATGCCAATGAGTTAGTTAGTTATCGTTGAAATAAAAATTAATATCAAATAGCACCAGAGTTTCTCACATCAAATCACACGACCAATATCTTGATCAACCTGTGAATTTAATAGAGGTTTGTTGGACCCTGTAGAGGTACAGCTAAAGTATAGTTAGCTATTTCTGTGATCGTGTAGTCGAATTCTTAAATGCCCCAATTTCAGTTTCATTGATGGCTTCCATTTTATCTGAATGTACAGTGAATTGACACTGAGGGTCTGTATGGAGTTACATCCTGTGAAGAAAGAGGAAAACATATACATACAACCCAATTTATCATGCATAGAAGCAGGATCAGAATTCTAAGATTTTTTAGAACGTTATCTAAAACATACTGGAGAGTGATTTATGTACACAACTTAAATCATGCATCCTCTCTTGGAAGTAATATTTCATTTTGTGAATCCAGCATTTCGTCCCGTGTCATAGCCAAGCGATCTAAAACACCATGGCGCTAAACTACGGGTTTGAGTCTCTCAATATAAAAAGAAAATTCTCATAGATTTCCGATCAGTATGGGACCACAACCATTCAGAATCGTGAAGAATTTGAGTGCCTAAAATAAGTAGAGGCACCAGGCAGAGAAAACCAGTTATAACGACTGGGGAACGCGACATGTTAACAACATGTCGCCCCTATATTGGCTGCATGTTGGTGATTGGTAAAACAAGAGCCGGCTATTCTATGCCACAGTACCACCTGGATATTCGATCGGAAAACAAGTGACTTCTAGGGTTGTGTTGGCCAATGTGATAACACACATTCCCGCTGGAATCAATTGCCAACATTTTACTTACATAAAAGGGGATTCTATCCCTGGAGTCCACCTACATTAGTAGACAAGTTAAGTTGAGAAAATGGGAATGTAGGATTATTTTGGGTAAGTTATGGTGAGAAAATGGGCGAGTTAGCGTACATTAGATTAGTTTAACATTCACTTGTTTGTTAGCACTTCATTTTAAGGTATTCTATTATTATATATATATATATATATAATATATATATATATATTTCTGTCAGATAATTATTCACATACTGCAACAATAAATGTGTGCGTTTTTCCCTTTTTTTATATTTGAATTGATGTAGATGGCGTCATGGCATAGCTTGATTTTCCTTCTACGTGAATAAAGCCTCGAAAATGTTCTTTGAATCTAATATTAAGACTTCTGTTTGTTCTTCCTATATAATATATATATATATATATATATATATATATATATATAAGTAAATATCTCATAATTTTATATTTTAATTTTATATAAAAGGAACCAAGCACCAACCACGTGAAACTGAGAAAAAAACTTTTGTAATATATATAATATATATATATATATATCCATCCATCGTAAATCTGCCCGAAGGTAGCTCCTTCACTGCAATCATAGCATTTTCATGCTATGCTTGAAGCTTTACTAGGGAATTGTAGGTGTGGTAGCTTCTCGTTGCTTTCCACACCGATGAAGGATGATGATGACAATAAGAAGGATGATGATGATGATGATGATGACCATATGATTTCGGGGACCGTTTGGGCCTTAAAGTTTTCCTGACATTTGTCTTACAGGTGAGGAAAAACCCCGATAAAAACCTCACCCAGAAAAACTGCCCCGACCGGAGATCGAACCGGGCCCGCTGCGTGACGAGGCAGCACGCTACCTCGAGACCACAGCGGTGGATATATATATATATATATATACATATTTGGAGCTTTCCGTCTGGTTTTCCTACAAGGAGTTTCTATCCCCCTTCTATCCCTATTAGTGCCACACGTCCTGTCCATCACAGTCTGCGAGACTTAACTGTTCTTATTATATCTGGTTTCCCATAAAGTTCACTTACGTCACTTTATGTAGTCTGAGGCAGCGTCGTTACCCTTAGACCAACTCGAGGGACTTAATAATAATAATAATAATAATAATAATAATAATAATAATAATAATAATAATAATAATAATAATAATAATAATAATAATAATAACAATAATAATAAATAAATAAATAAATAAATAAAAATCGATATCATTGAATTTATGCAAAATACATGACTGCTTACACATATCAGAGATGTACAATATATTTTTTTTACAATCAGAAATATAGATCTCATAATGTATTATTTTACTTGCCTCACGCCACACGGGTCTTACAAGTTCCTTGAGGAAAGGATATTAAACTCTGGATCACATAATACTTTTGATCACACAAGGGGATAGAGAGTTTCCCGGATACGTCATGTGTTCTATGCTAGAGTCACATTCAAGACCAACAAGTACAGTTAAGAAAGGACACACTATTCACTGATACATTAAACTAATTAAAATTATTATTTATTATTATTATTATTATTATTATTATTATTATTATTATTATTATTATTATTATTATTATTATTATAGTCAGTTGGCCACTGCAATGGTTTCGCGGTAGCGTCGGTGCCTACGCAGCGGGCCCGAGTTCGATTCTCTGTCGGGACAAGTTTCTTGGCGATAGTTTTTTTCGGTGTTTTTTTTTTTTTTCCTCGCCTGTAAGACAAATGTAAGGAAACATTAAGGCCCAAACGGTCCCCGAACATCATATAACCACCAAAATCATCATTAACAGATTCTACATGTTTAGTAAGAATATTTGTGTGAGTGGTGTTTCGTCTTAATGTTGTGTTGTCTTGGAGGAAGCTCTCCTTGCCCGTATGTGGTTAAAAAAGTATGTGAGTGATCCATAGTTAAAAATCCCTCTCCCGACTGTCATGCCACCATAAATGTGATACGTGAATGTCCGTAAAAGCTGAGAGATTAAACTGCGTTAATGAAATTATAGATAATGTTAGGAGACTATTTGGTTCTCAAAGCTTTCTGTTAATTTTCTTACAGGTTAGGAAAAATCCCGAAAATAAAACTCATCTAGGAAACATTTCCAGCTCGTGGATCGAAGCCGAAGTCGCTGAGTTTGGGATAAGATCGTTAACACAAAGATCATAGTAGATGGACACAAAAACTAACTTCTTTTCTTCTTCCTTTCATGTGATAGACCTAGTGGTCTGTTACGGTCTCAATCCAACGTTTGAAGGGTCTGCCCAAAGATCTCTTGCCTGGTGGCTGGTAATTTAAGATCTGACGTGGTATTTCTTGTTCTGCTCATTCTTCGTACGTGAGATTTCCAGTTGTTTCTGTACTTTGTACATATTCCATGACTGATTCTGTGTGTAATTCTTTGAGAATCTCAGAATTCCTTTTATGGTCAATTCTTGAGTAGCCCGCAGTACGTCTCATAAATTTCATTTCTACCGCAGTTAGTCTTTGTTCATCTACACTGCGAATTTCCAGGCCTCACTGCCGTAACATAAATATGGGTCTGGCCAGTGTTTTATAAATTCTAGTTCGTGTGTTTTGCTTGTACTGTGTTTGGCTTGAAAATATTATTTATAATTCCTGTTACTCTGTTAAATTTTATAATTTTTTGACTAAAATCATTTTCTTCTTCGTATGTAACTTGGTATCCGAGATAGTTAAATGTGTTGGTTGTTCTAATACTTTATTATTAATAACAATTTTACTGCAAACTGGATCTTTTCCTAGGAAAGCCATGACAAAAACTAACTGAAAGTAATAATTACATCTTCATTGATGAAGTTTGCATCCGCGATGTTCTATTTTAAGAAATGAAGCGTCCAATTGCATTCATTACATCTGCGAGAGATAAGATCTTCTGAATTTTGAGAAAAATTAGCTAATGACCCGATCTTATATTTTTCCGCTTCTTAATTAAACTAAAGAGGCGACTGTTATTTTTATCTTGAAGGAGAAGGAAATTTCCTGGGGATAAAGATTTAATGAAAACTGAAGGAGAGAGAGGAAGCCATCATTTTGCGTATCTCGGTGTTGACGGGGAAGAGAGGGGCGCATAATGCAAGAGAGGCTGACAATGAGATTAAAAGCTTGTGCCGGCCAGGGTTTGATGTGTACACAGAGATAAATAGGTTGTCTGTAGCGGAGATTACGGCTCGCATAAATTTCACTTCAAATTTGTGGATCTCGCCACTAACGTTTTACTAGAGAAAGATTTAATTTATTTACCCAAGCTGTACAATTTTAGGGTTACTTTTCAGTCAATAACGTGTGATATTATTTCACAGACTAACACTAGAGGAATCAAAGCAGCCAAATTGCTTCTGATTTGAATCTTCACCACTTCCTGGCAAAATGATGTGTCACGATATACCCAATATTCGATTAATTTTCATTAATTTCACCGTTAACACTTTTAAAATTCGTATTAAAGCATCGTTGAGGTTATGTAATAAGATATTAAATATAAACTTGGTACCTGGTAAGTCAGTCATTCTCAACTAATTTATTAAACTTCATTAAGTAGCCGCAATATGGAGGCCTTTCAAAAAAAAGTTTCATCTTCTGCATTTTAATTGGTACTGATGTTGTTGTATAAGTGCACAACGAGTTTATGTCTGCGGGTGTGTTCTCATTGAGTAGGTTGTATTATTTGCTTCTTCTAGAATCTCTATATCTTCAAGGATGCTGATCCTGTTGTTGTTATACTCTCGTTCGATAGAATCGATAAAATCGTGTCAGGACTACACAGAGAATATAACAACAACAGGATCAGCATCCTTCAAGATATAGAGATTCTAAAAAGAATCAAAGAATACAGACCTACTCAACGAGAACACACCCGCAGACATAAACCCGTTCTACAAATTATACAACATCAGTACCAGTTAAAACGCAGAAGAGTGAAACATTGTTTTTGAACGACTTCCATATTGGAACTACTTCATCTAATGTAATAAATTCTGTTGAGGAAGACTGACTTTCCAGGTACCAAATTTATATTTAATATCTTAATTTCATCGTATACGCCATTACTATAATTTTTCGTAGTTTATTATTATACGCGAAAACTAGGGTTCGCAGAATGAACTCAATACAAACCGGGAGACCAAAGGGATTTGCGTAATTGGGGACAAAAATCCTCTTATTTATGGTAGTTGCGGCGGGGGGCGCGAAATGACCACTATAAATAAACCGCGCTCTGGCTACCATTTGTGGGCAAGGATTAAACACGCTAACTGCTACCATTTGTGGGCAAGAGAACTACGCTACTACTACCATTTATCCGGGATCGGGTTTTGTTGCTGTCTGCTTATAGTTAACGTGGATCTGCGTTCCTGCCTGCAAGGTTATCAATCACAAAGTTGCTTGCCTTGGGCCCATAGAAGGCAGCAATCTGATTCATCTTTCTCTCTGCAGAGACTGACATAAATAAATAATGATCTTCAAATACATAGAGTGAGTGACAATGCACAATAATTGTCAATCAAGAAAGCTAAACAGCAAAATAGTAAGGGTGCTGGAAATAGTTTCCTACGTGAGTGAAATTTCCGTATAGGATTGTAAACAACTACGTATACATTAATGAGAGAAGCAGATAGTTGTATAAAGATGACATTTAATAGAAAACAAGTTGTTCTGAAGTAAAAACAAATTATCAAAAAAAAATATTCCGATCATACAAACAAAATAGAAACGTAAATAAATAAATGACGATACTCTTACATTAGAAAAAAACCACACCATACCTCACGCCACACTCATGCTAACGTCCGAACCAGGGGCAACTTCTTCCCTGGTCTGCCGGGACCAACCTAAACCACGCCGCTTCTCGGCTTCAGACGAGCTTGTCCATTAGAGTTCCAATCGCATCGCGGAATTGGATGCGGATTCAAACCTTGAATCTGCCTTGAACAACTAAACGACGAATGCTTGAATGATCGAATGATAATGTTCTGCCAGTGCACCACGTATATGAAGGTTCCGCGGTAGAGGCGAGATGCCCCGTAGACATTTTGCGCAGCAGGAAGGTAAAGAGTAGAAGAGGGGTCCGGTAACTACAAGGAGAAAGGGGATATTGGCCCATAGTTCATAAATATTCCAGTCTAGGGAGGAGAACGACGCTACAATAATGATCCGAAAAAACACACTTTCGGTTCATAGTTCATTGCTCAGCATGTTTATGCAATAACATTAACTACTACTTACTTCTATGATATCATTACTATCGGAATATTTACAACATGTGACAAGAACTTTTTTCTAAGTTACAACCATCACCTGCGTTGCGCCAACAGACGCGAGCGGTTTACACTCTGGATCACGGGATGTGGCAACATATACACGATATTTAACTCGCGTTGCAACGAATCTAAAAGCTAAACTAACGCAATTTAAGTACTCTGACCGTGATAGGAATGCACGTGATTTTTTAGTTTATTGATTAGTACAGACCCTGTTGCAGTCGGATACGGAAATTTCATTTTAAAATAATCCGGCTGCCGGTCTTCTGTAGTCAATATCGTTGAAAAAATATTACAAACTCGTTAGAACGTTTGTCAAAAGTTATTGTATGGTTGGGAAATAATTTGAAAAGAATGAAATCCCTAAGAACAAAATTGACAGGAGTTTATGAGGTGTAATTTAAATAGTCATGTCACTGTGAATAAAGTTAGCCTTACTATCAACTATACCGTTGTCATTGCCAGAACGAACGTGAGACCTTTCCAAAACAATTTAAAAGTAAAAACATTCATACTGTCGAAGTAATGATTTTTTAGAAATAAAAGTTTATTAGAATGTTTTTAACAAGAAATTGGAGATTCTTTAAGGACACCAAATGCTGAATCATGTCTATAGTTCGTAACAATTTCTGTGATTTTCAGTCTTTTTAGTTGTTAGGAACAATAAAATCTGGGAAAACCGCGGTGTTTTTAGATTCGGTTGAGAAACCACCACTCTTATTTGAACATGCAGAAAAAAAAGTGATAGAATTGAATCTTTGTTGGTGTCCATTTAGTAATTTGTTTTCCAAAACTACTTGTAGAGAGAAAACAATGATTAGAAGTAATAGGGTGTAAACATTTTGTTCCTAGGAACGGCCAAAAAACACGCACTCTAATCAGTT
>JASPKZ010006002.1:0-45162 GCA_030220185.1 Diploptera punctata
TCTCTCTCTCTTCCGCTAGCTAGCCTACTCGCCCCTCGCTCGCTCGCTCTCGCTCTGCTCGATCGATCGCTCGCTCGCTACGCTAAGCTCGCTCGCTCGCTTCGCTCGCTCGCTCGCTCGCTCGCTCGCTCGCTCGCTCGCTCGATCCGATAGATTACCGGTCCCGCTCATTAACGCGTTAAAATACTGAGCGTTCATAATCTGAAACAGTCCACCGCTGGGGTGTCGGGGTAGCGTGCTGCCCTTGTCACGCAGCGGGCCCGGTTCGATCCCCGGTCTGGCCAGTTTTTCTGGGCGAGGGTTGTATCGGTCGGGGTTTTTTCCTCACCACCTGTAAGACAAATGTCAACGTAAACTTTAAGGAACAAACGGTCCCCGAAATCATATGGCCATCGCAATCATCATCATTCATATTACATCTTATGTTAAGCTTAGGATTAGGGACTCTCCTGGCGCACCAGTACCATCATCATCACCTCATCATACCATCGGGGCAACGTAACCCCGCCTTCCAGGCGCCCCAACCTCAGAAGTGGGTAACAAGTACGCCATGCCAGGAGAGAAACCTGGAATGTCGCAAAAGACAAACCTAGGGCATTTGAAAAAAAAAACTAATAATAATAATCAATAATAATCTGAAACAGAGGATTACGTAATGTAAAGAGAATAATATTATGGTTGTGTGTGTGAATCTGAATTTCAGAATGTGATACAGCTGGCCGAGTCGGTAATATATTATCCAAACTTAAGGCAGAATAACACTAAATTCCGTATGAATATTCACCACCGCTTCCGCAGACAATCGCCTAAACGTCCTCTGCAAGTGATCGCTCACATTAATTCGTCAGTCCGGCTGTCCGTCTGTCTAGTTTTGCGGTCTGCCTGTGTTGATATGAGCCTCTCCCCTAATGTTTACGTCACTAGCCTACATCTGTCTTTGAACATAACAAATAGAGGTAGGTGGTGATTCCGAGATACATGTCTCTTTGTATCAAAACCCTACATCTCCAATCTCAGACCCAACAGTAATCAACAATTTGTTTTAAACTCTACCGCTACCACTTTGACTAACATTATTTTCCTTATTTCATTCTTATTTATGGACGCTTTGACATCTAAAGACACGTTAGTTTCATTTACAACATTTGGTTGCATCCAGCAGTCTATGCCATTCTTTTATTATGTAACCTACTGAACATTATTTTCTGTATAATTTATTATTACTCGTACTATTACTATTATTACTGTTGTTATTATTACTGTCATTATTATTATTATTCATCATCATCATCATCACTCCAGGGATTAGGCAATTGCCCGTTCCGACTTCATAATGCATCAGCCCAACGTCTTCTAGGTCTTCCAACATCACGCCTTCCTCTTGCTTGATAATTTCTTGCTAACAATGGATATCTTCCTTACTCATTCCATCCATGTGATCAATCCATTTCTGTCTATAATTCGTGACTTTATCCAATAAAGGCTGTACTTTCAATTCTTCTCTTATATCCACATTTCTTATTCTATCAAGTCTTGTACATCCTTTTACTTGTCTTAGGAACCTCATCTCCCCCGTCTGTATTCTATCCTTCTGTCTTTTCACTGGAGCCCAAGTTTCACATCCATACAATATTGTGGGAACCGCCATAACATTATACATTTTTATCTTGGTTTCTTTTCTAATTTTATTTTTGAATTTCTCCGTATTGTTCCACACACCGTCTGAAATTTTTACAAATTATAAATCATTCAAGCATAATTATTATAATTATTATTGAATTATACGAATGTGTCTAATGGCTCAAAGAGTAGGGTGCGTGTAGGCAAACAGTTTTCAGACACTTTTGAAATCCAGAATGGGTTGAAGCAAGGAGATGCACTATCTCCTTTACTATTTAATTTTGTATTAGAGCATGCCATTAAATCTTTAGAGAATGAGGAAGGCTTACAACTCAATGGTATTAATAAGCTGTTAGTTTATGCTGATGATGTAGTACTACTGGCCGATAGCGAGGAGATACTAAAGGCCAACACGCACACACTATTGAGTAACACTAAGAAATTAGGACTGGAAATAAATATCAGTAAAACTAATATATGGTCACACGTAGAAATTCAGTATATAATGGAAGTGGACAGCTAATGACAAATGAGGGAAATTTTTGAGGAAGTGGCTGAATTCAAATACCTAGGAACAATAATCACAAATAGGAATGAGATGCAAAAAGAAAATTAAACATAGGCTCAATTCTGGAAATGCATGCTATTATGCATTGCAGAGACTTTTGATGTCCCAACTCCTTTCAAAAACGTTAAGCTGAAAATATATAAAACTATTATTTTACCAGTTATATTATATGGATGCGAAACGTGGACTCTTACTTTAAGGGAGGAAAGGAGATTACGAGTATTTGAGAATAAAGTTCTTAGGAAAATTTTTGATCAAAGAGAGATGAACAGACAGGTGAATGGAGAAGACTACATAACAATGAACTACATGGTCTTTATAGGAAGCCAGATATAATAAGAACAGTTAAGTCTCGTAGACTGCGATGGGCAGGACATGTTGCGCGTATGGGGAATGAAAGACGTGCATGGAAACTTCTTGTAGGAAAGCCAGAGGGAAAACGCCCAGTTGGTAGACCAAGAATGAGGTGGAGAACAACATTAACTATGATTTGAGGGAAGTAGATTATACAGGGAATGATTGGAAAGCATTAGCTCAGGATATGGGATGTATGGAGAGCTTATGTCCGCGCGGCCATGAACCTTCGGGTTCGATAGTGCCAGTGAGTTAGTTAGTTAGTTAGTTATTATTATTATTATTAGTATTATTATTAATATTACTACTATTACTAGCATTACTATTATAATTATCATTATTATTATTATTATTATTATTATTATTATTATTATTATTATTATTATTATTATTAATATTTGACTGACAAAATTATTTTCTTCATTTCATTCTTATTTATGGACGCTTTGACATCTAAAACCACGTTAGGTACATTTTACAACCTTTCCTTGTATCCAGTAGGCTATGCCTTTATTTTTATTACGTACAAATCATTCGTCTTCTATACAAATTATTATTAATACCATTAATATTGGACCTATTATTACTATTATTATCATTATTATTATTATTCCCATTATTATTATTATTATTATTATTATTATTATTACTATTACTATTACTATTATCATTATTATTACTATTTTTTATTATTATTACTATTATTATTATTACTATTATTACTATTACTATTAATCTCCCGCATCGCATCTGAGCGGTCTAAGGCATCATACCTTATCAGAGAGTTAAGGGTCTGCTCTGGTTCGAGTCCCCACGGAGGAAGAAATTTTCTCATGGAATTTAGGCAAGTATGAGATGGGTGCCACACTCACTCACATATTTGCGATCCTTTGGCAATAAATAATATGATCTCGTTGCAGTGATGAACAAATGAAGCATAACAATTGTTCCTTATTTATTTTCAAACAACGCTGTTTACATTAAATATATACATATTTTAAAATAACTATATTTAAATAATGATTTGTGAGTAAACAGTTTACTTTTATTCGTTAAATAGCCCTAACAAATGCCACTCTTGATTTCCAAATTCTCTAGATAAATTGGAAATCACTCGTGGCATTACTTATGACTATTAACTCATGCCACAAATGCTAGTCGATGACCAATCACGTTTCAATGAATGTTGTTTTACAACCAATGACAGTTGTGTTTCAGCTCGCTCTTTATCGATTTCTCTTTATCAGCTCCTGCTTTTGTGATAAAGAAAGCTCCTCCTTTTTAATGTTCTGAACAGGACAGAACGTTATTTTTCTCCAACAAATACATTGAATATAGCAAATAATGAAAAGATTCCTTGATTTTACTGAGTTGTTTACTAAAAAATTAAATGAATAACCCGTAATGTTGATTATGATATATAGTTTGATGTGTTTCATTATTTCTCCACTTGGGGTGCACTCTTACAATATTGCGATCTTATTTGGCAATAAATAATATGATCAAGCAGCAGTGAATGAACATAACCTCACATTTCTGATTTGTTTTCAAACATCGCCGTTTACATTAAATATATAAATATTTTAAAATAACTATAGTTAAACAATGATTTGTTAGTAAACAGCTTAATTTTATTCGTTAAATAGTCCTAACAAATGCCACTCTTGATTTCCAAATTCTCTAGATAAACTCACTCCTCACTTCGTGAGTCGTGAATTTATCGATAATTTGGAAATCACTTGTGGCATTACTTATGATAAATACCAATTAGATAGTACAACTGTCACAGGATTGATGATCGGGGCAAGAGGTACTATACCAGGATAATTAGCTAAATTTTGAAATTTCTTAGATTTGGTCAGAGTGTATCTTTCTAAATTGCCATCGCTGCCATTAGAGGATCAATTTCAATTATAAGAAACCATCTTTACAAAATGTCTATTTTATAGATATACTTCAATTACAATTTGAAATTGTTAATGCATTTACAAACTGTATTTCATCAATTCTGAAAATTAATTGTCTGTTTCACTTTGTCCTTGTGGCATCCTCTAATGAGAAAAGTTTTACATTAATATAATAATTGAGTCGACTAAAGTAATAAAAATATTTAATGCACATATTGTTCAGTTTTATGAAAATAACAAAATTATTATAAACCGTGGTCTTATGTTTCAAACTTTCTTTCGCAAAATAACGGAATATGTCGATGATACACCATACTCTATAGTCACTAGAAATGGGCTAAAATAGTGCTTTCGGATCTCATAATTCTGAAACACCTTTTATTTCAGACATTAATAGTTAATCCATATTAGTAACGAATATTTCTGTTATTTAAACAGAAAAATAAAAAAGGAGATTATCAATAGTATTTCGGTCTTTGTTGCGTGAAGGTGGGTGGGGGTGTTAAGTCCAAAATTGCCCTTTTGAAAAATGAGATTTTATTTTTTCAAACGTGCTCGGCCATGGTAACTAATTTAAACCCTTTTACACTGCAAATCACAGATATAATGAAAACAACACCAATAATAATAGTAATAATAATAATAATATAATATATTATATTATTATGTTATTCTTCTTAATTATTATTATTATATTATTAATTCTTATTATTATTATTATTAGGTTATTATTATTATTATTATTATTATTCATTATTATTATTATTATTATTATTATTATTATTACTTATTATTATTACTTATTATATTATTATTGTTATCACCATGACTAAGATTCAAGCTGTTAGACACTCTCCTCTCACCGAGAGTAGAGTCTCGGTCACTCCATGTGGGTTTCGTGCTGGACACAACAGAGCTTGGGGCAGGATATATTTTCTAGGGGTTTCTCAAGTCTTTCCGTTTTCCTGACACAAATTTAATTCCACAATTTCTCGATTCTCATCTCATCCATTTCGTTTCATTCGCCGTTTCCCTCCTCCAATATTTAGGTGCGTCAAGGGATGGTCGACCTGCACCCTTATAGTTCACAGACCTCTATAACTAACAGGGTCTCTCATCTCATCTCATCTCAGCCCTCGACCCCTACCCTAAGTTGGACATTGAGTTGCAGGATATTTATATGTATTATTATTATTTATTATTATTATTATTATTATTATTATTAGATTATTTATTATTATATATTAATGAAAATGCTTTGTATAACCATATAAATCATATAACACAGAAATAAGACAAACCCAACTAAAAGTAGAGGGGAATTAAAAACACAACAGAAAAATACAGAACAAACTGGAAATAACACTTGGCAAGGATTACTGCGAATAGAATATCAAAAGTGCAGCCTACAGCTATTCACCACGAGGAAGACGAAGTTTGGGAAGACCAAAGAAAAGATGGAAAGGAGCAGCATTTGGGAGACGGAATAGGCTAGTAAATAAGCCTAAAACCGTGAAAGAAGAAGAAGAAGATTATTATTATTATTATTATATTATTATTATTATTATTATTATTAGTCATCCGGTATCATGGCAGCTGCCACCGTCTTCCGGAAACCAAACGCCATTCCTCTCTATCCATCCATTGATCTTCCTCCATTCCTCTGATATTCATGAGCTGCTTGTACCCTTCTATCCAAGTTTTCTTTCGGTCTTTTATATTATTATTATTACTATTATTAATTATTTTACTTTATGAAGTTAAGATCTTAAGTTCTTTCCTTCCACCTTAATTCGAAGAATGAAAATACAATAGGTATTAAGAACACTTTAGCACGTTTAGCTTATAAAGGTAACAATTATGAACTAAGTGCAACTGAATTATAACATATATAATACAACAATATAGCGCTGAAAATGAAAGTACAAAACAATACGTGAATAATAATATAAATAGTAATACAGAAGAAACAATCGTCTTTCGAAACGAAAAAAAAGCATTAAGACCAAGATTTAAGTGAAAGGAAAATATGTTGAGTTGGATGAAAATCAGAGGTCTGAATTTTGAAGAAACTTTAATTTAAATTAATGTAAATATGAATTGTAAGACGGCGATAGTCGTACAACAAACAAATGTATCAATAGAGGACCATTGAGTCCTTATTTATGTTTATTTCAATATAACTTAAATAGTTACCTCAACGGTGATCGAAAATGATTAATACGTTTCATGTGATTCAAAATATTTCATATAGATAATTACCAGATTTCTAATGTGTCATTTATATGTGATAAATTAAATGATGTTATATTACACAATAGGTTATGATCCATGCTTGTATAACCGTATATATAATTTGGTCAATTGTTTTAATAATATTAAATGGGTGTTGAACAATATTTATGCTACATAGCGTGAACTGAGTGCTATTGTCATCCTAGCATAGACGATAAATAAAACATCGCATGTTATCAGGCATTAATGTCAAAAACCATTTTTCATCTCAGTTCACTTGTAGCGGATGTCCAGTTGAATTTATGTTCGCCGTCTTTGAATTAGGCAGTTATTTTCTGGAGCTTCCTATCAATTTCATGTTTATTTAAACACAGTACATAAAACTAGTTCCGAATAAAATTAAAAGTGCTAATCAAAATGTACGCAAGTATCGGAAAATAAGATTATCACAAATACAGAATCTTTCATGTATTCTAATATACTAAAGTTACAGTAGTATGCTCTCGTGTCCCACAGTGCGATTTAGTCATTCTTCCCCTATAGGGGCGAAATTCTACCATACTAATTTAATTGCACTTGTTTTCGTATAGATGTCATTGAATGGCCCGGGGTCAGTGTTCCGCCTCAAAGCTATATCTAGAAAACTAGCTTCATCTAGTTTGATTTAATCGGCCTGGTGTAGCATCAGCTTTCACTCCTAGTCTTGGAAACTGTTCATTATTACTAGGATGGGAACGTTCCGTATATTTTGCACAGAGGCATTTTTATTCAGGCGTGTGGTTTTTTCACGAGCGTAAAGTCTTCAGACTCGGACTTACGGTTTAAAATCCCTCTCGGAGGACTTGTCCCATAGATTTTACATTCTTAAAAAGTTCATCGACCTTGCCGAGCTTGAACCCGCGACCCTCGGGATTAGAGGTAAGGAACATTTCCATTAGACCATCGCGGTTGACATGTACTAACGTTAAGTGCATAAAATGTTAAAATAATATCATAAATCTTTATTTTATTTATTTATAGACGCTTTAATATCAATACTATAGTGTTTCTTAGGTTATTTATGTGTAGCCATTAGTAATTGTTTTTAAACAAGGCGAATGAAATAGATGATTATGACTGCTAGATGGTGTTCGGGGACAGCCCTAAACGATTCCTGACATTTCTCTTGCAGGAAGGGAAAACACCGAAAAAAGTTAATACAGGAAACTTGTTCTGACCGGAGATCTAATTTAAGCGTGTTGCATCTGAGACAATGACTTATCTCCAGACCACATCGATGCACAAAATTTAAATTTATAAAGGCAGAACTTTGTCCGTAACGTGCTTGACAGTCCCAACATTCCACTCCAAGATTAGAAGTACTTTTCTCGGTACAGTAGGATTGTTCTAATCTCCTAGGCCTACTTGTATCTGAGTAGAGCATGCTCGGCGTCTAGCGCGGGAAAACGATCACTATTTTTACAAAGAGACCTAAATCAAGTTTGGGGAAAATAATCTTATATACTCAATCTAGGATTTAAAGAGAGATCAGCGATTGCTTGGTTCAGGTTAGGGGCATGGAAATTTTTAAAAATTAGCGACGATCACGATATGCGAATATGTCCAATGTGCGGGAGCTTTGAAGACGAGAAACATACGAGTATATTACGAAAATGTAATGATTTATAATATTGGAGGCATCAGTTATTACCGGAAAGATTTCTAAACTCAAATCGTGGAAGATTGGCATGCTACGAGTTACTGGTAAATCCAGAAAATTGGATAAACCTGGGTAGATTTCTGGACAAAACGCGGAAAATAAGAACAACACTTATTCAGGAATAAATAAATATGTTAGCAAATTGCAATGCCATTAATTCTTAATAATTCTACATAACTAAGTTAATGTATAATGTAATTGTATTGATATCCAATTGTAATATTGTTGTTTTCTTCTTTTTTTTTGTTTTTAAACATCATCTTATTGTAACGGACTGTCAACAGCACGTACGGCTTACTGCCCGTGCGATGCATATTTGTAAATAACATTGTATGTATCTTACTTTTAGTTTAATAAAGTCCTTTATGTATGTACGTATGTACTTTGTATGAGCGTGCCTCTCTTTATGTACAGTTTTCGATCCCTTAGTTGTATACATCAACGGCATGAAGTCTAATCAGTGGGGTACAATGCCTTTTAGGTCACCAGTACATTTCGACTACTCGATACGCATTTTGCAAGATATAGCACTGAACTAGTTTCTATTTTATCTTAACTGTAGCAAGTGCGGCAATGTTTCTGTGAACACCGGCGCCCTGGGGTAGAAGGTACGTAGACAGGTTAACAAAAAAATATAAATTTGTCCCACTACGTGTCTTAGGAAGCCCATGGGGTGATAGAAGGTTAAAACTCCCACCTTCTTAATTGGTACGAGATGTCAGCCAGGTTCTCAGCCCGTGTGACAGCCGTCTTTACTCCCATAATGTAGGTCTAAGTATTATCATTTCCATCAGACGCTGGGTTACCTCTATGGTCATAGTCCTGCCGGAACATTTAGGCCAGTTTAAATTCTACCTTCTTGGGATTCCAACCGCGAACTTCTGTGTTGTAAACTACTCACATTGTAAAGCTACTAGGCAACGGTATGTAGGTAGGTAGGTTGCTAGTATTTTATGTGAAGACAACCCAAGTCCTAAACTCATTAGCAAAGCAATTATAAGTTTGTGAAAAGGCCAGCAACTTTTTCTTAGAGGCTTCTTCTTTCTGGATAGTTTGTTTACCTGTCGTAAATCTACGTGGAGTCGGCCTCGGTGGACTAGTGGTTGTGTTCTTTGCCTCTGGCCTCGAGGGTCACGGGTTCAAACCCGGCCGAAGTCGATGCATTTTTTAGAACGGAGAAATCCAAGGAGTAAGTCATCCGAAAAGGATTTTAAGCTGTGGGTCCCGAGTCTGAAGATTTTCAGGCTCGCAGAAGATCCTCAAGCCTAAATAAAACGGCCCTCTAAACAAAATATACTGACCTCATCACCCTAGTAATACCTCAGTTGCCTGCTAGATGTCTCATTGGGTCGGTATGTTGATCGCATATCATTCATGACATCTGTGGGTAAATAAGAGTAACTAAATTTAACTTCTAGTAGCTCCTAACAAAAAAGAGGCTAGGGCTCAACATTGGGCTACGGCAATTTAAATAGACACAGCCTATTTACATGGATCACGATTTTACTTTTTTTTTTACGAAGGAAGCCATTCTCAGGAATTTTACGATCTGGTAAACATTCATTGACTTCGGCTTGGGTTGGACGCGCACTTTTTTATTCTGTTTATTTCTCTTGTAATGTGTTGTCCTGTTTGTTTCCAGCTATGCTAATCACAGAATCAAGAAAATTAAATTATTATGTACTTTTCTAATTACTTACTTACTTACTCTCTGGCACTATCGAACCCATAGGTTCATAGCCGCGCGGACATAAGCTCTCCATACATCTCTATCCTGAGAAATAATGCTTTCCAATCATTTCCTGTATAAATCTACTTCCCTCAAATCATAGTTAATGTTATTCTCCCACCCACATTCATTGTCTACTAACTGGTTGTTTTCCCTCTGGTTTTCCTACAAGAAGCTTCTATGCACGTCTTTCATTCCCCACACGTGCAACATATCCTGCCCATCGCAGTCTACGAGACTTACCTGTTATTATAGGCTATCTGGCTCCTATAAAGACCATGCAGTTCATTGTCACTGAGTCTTCTCCATTCACCTGTCTGTTCATCTCTCTTTGGTCCAAAAATTGTCCTAAGTACTTTATTCTCAAATACTCGTAATCTCCTTTCCTCCCTTAAAGTAAGAGTCCATGTTTCGCACCCATATAATATAACTGGTAGAATAATAGTTTTATATATTTTCAGTTTAACGTTTTTTGAAAGGAGATTTGACATCAAAAGTCTCTGCAAATGCATAATAGCACGCATTTCCAGAATTCAGCCTATGTTTAATTTCTTTGTGCATATCATTCCTATTTGTGATTATTATTCCTAGATAGGCTATTTGAATTCAGCTACTTCCTCAAAATTTCCCTTTGGGGCGGTATTTTAAAGTGGCTGTAATTTCCCACTTGGGTTTCACTTTGATTTTATTGTATATCGTTACTTGCCCTTCCTCGGTAGCTAGTCGGTTCCTGTTTCAGGGTGAGCGCTGAGACTGCTATCTATAACGGGTTCGGAGGGAGAATTGCGTGGGAACAGACAATCACTAATTATTTGAATTATTTTATTTAATTAATCTCTGCCAATTTAAATGAACGTTACACAGTAAAAATAAAACTGTTCTGTCCCTGGCCTTCGATATTTCGCTAATGAGGACTAGCAAATGACATATGAGTTCGGGAGATTTTTCCTAAGTCCATAATCGTTGTTACAAGATATTTTTTTACTATACAATCAAGATCTTCTTCCTTCTAAGTGTCGAGTAGAAGTGTTAAGTGTATTAAATTTTGTCCTCATGAGTTCCGTATCGAAGTCAGGACCAATTATTCCCATATATGGTCTATACCCTAACTCTCATTTTGATTGGTTAGAATATTTAATCACATGTCATCCAAGGGCGTAACTATTTTATTTTAAACCACCACCTACCTTTTGATTTTTATTCTCACGGCTAGGGACCGTGTTTTGCCAGCTTGGGCTTTTCGCGATTGTAAATTGGGTAGTTTGACATTTCTCCCAAACGTGAGTTTTTGAAGCTAGGCCCAGCTTAAACATTTCAGGTCTAATTTGAGGAGTTACATGTTTATGACCTCTTTTACTTAGAGTTTCAACCGCTTCTTGTGAGAACTATTTACCAACATGAAACTTAATTTATTTTTAACTATATTCTATTCCTTCATTATTTATTCATTTCTTATATTCATTAATCACTATTAGGGCCGTATCATATTCGTCTCACCTTATTTGTCATTAGCTGTCAATTTCCATTATATAATTTATTTCTACGTGTTACCATATATTTAGTTTTATTGATATACCTTTCTAATTAGTTGTTCAAAATTCCTGCTTGCTGTATACAGATACCCTCCTCAAAGCATTGGCTTTTAAGTCCCTAGGAGGACTGTACTCGTAAGCCTTACAAATAAAAGAAAGTAAAAAGAATGAATGATAAGAGAAAAATAAAAGTTGAAATTTTATCAAATAGCGTTGATTGACGGGTCATTCAGTCTCCATACAATGGTATAAGAAGGGACAAATAGAGTGTAAATGCTTCATTTAAGTGAATAATGCGCATTCATTTTCATATCTCCATTGTTTATTCAGCATTACCCGTAATCCGATTTAGTTTTTCAGCAGCTTGGAAACTATAAGAAAAAATGAATATTCTGTTTTCACTATGTCTATAAGATCTTCACTCCTCAGGAGAAATTGCGAAAAATAAAATGTCATTTTTGTGTTTAATTATTTTTTGAACACAGACGAATTTAATTCTGAAAGCAAATTGTTTTTTTTTTAATTCCAGTTATGTCAGGTTAAAACTGTTTTCAAGAGTTTTAATTTTATTTTGTGTTAAAAGCATTTTCTATTTATTTCTATCCACTCTAAAAGTTCAACATCATAACATTACCCATGATTTGAGGGTATAAGATGATACAGGGGATGATTGGAGAAGAATATTAACTCTGGATGAGGGTGTGTGGTTGAGCAGAATCCAAGCTACAGAAATGAAATTCTTACGTGGAATGGTACATAAAACAAGGAGAGATAGAATAAAGAATAACAAAATCAGGGAGACATTGAGTGTAGAAAAATTAACAACAGACAAAGACAAAAGTAGACTAAAACTGTTTGTACATTTAAAAAAGAATGGAAAAGGAAAGACTATACAAAGATTGTTAAATCTCAAGATACACGGAAAACGACCACGAGGTAGACCACGAGAAAGATGGATTAACGAAGGGAAGAACTACAAAGAAGTACAGCGTGGGAAGATAGAGATGGTTGGAGGAATATTTGGAATCGGCCTTCCAAAAGGGGGACGATAAGAGGATAACGATAATGTTCAGGAATGTATGGAAAACGCATATATGTTCGATAGTGCCAGTGAGTTAGTTAATTGTATCAATATTAGTAATTATGTTCTTAACTATTTTCTTCTTATTCTTTAACACAGTTTAACATCTCATGGGTTATCAAGCAGCAAAATAATGCAGCCCTACGTTTATAAAAAAGGAAGAGTAAATTTAATGGAGTTGAGTATGTATTATATAAGATACAACACATTTTATTTAAGATTTTATAATTTATACAGTCCTGCCATCTAACCTTAACAGTGATAAATAAAATGAAAATATGGTCAATAAGCTCGGTTAAGTAACATCACAATAAAACCAAACACCGTTATCTAGAGCTCTTTACAAAAAAGGAAAAATAAATTATATGTCTCATGTATCATATACTGTAGATACAAAGAGAGTGAAGAGGTTAAAACTACAGATGCGGCATTAGGCCCCTAATCATGTTTTTGTTATTTTATCGTAGGAGCACGAATAGGCACATTTTAAGAAAATAACGAAGATCGAATTTACCAATTCAAGGTTCTCTTTCATCATGTTCTGAAAATATATTTATATTTCTAACAATCCGTGTCAGTTTGCCATCGAAAATGTTTTCAAATCTAATTTAGGATCAAAGCTTGAAAATAAATCATATTCAATTACGATAATCTGTTACGTAACGAAATTAATACTAAGGCAAAATGTATCGAATAACGTACTTTTCAAATAAAGATATTTCTAAAAGGCAGACAAAATAATAATAGGTTATATACACAAAAAAAGAGAGGATCTCTCCTGACTGGAATGCAGCAATAAACAATCATTATACTGCTGGAAGTTATTTTAGGAAAATTATCACAATAGCCTACACGTACATATTTAGGAGAAGCTTTAATTATACCCCTAAAAAGCTCAAAAGGTTGCTGAATGTTTAACTATACACTTGGTAACACTAGTTTCCATTTATTTGCCTTCGTTCTTCCACTTCTTTTGAAGAAAACTTTTTTTTTTCAAATTATCAGTTAAATTATATTTTTTCATTTATTTTTGGTCTTCAATTGCTCGATCCCATAAAAGAAAACATAACAATTCTCAAGAAAATTTTCCGAAAATGATATAATAAATGTGATATTTACTTCGTTATAAATTCGACTGCGATTTTTGTCTTAAACAATGAAACATTCACAACTCAACACGTTAAGTTATAAATAAGGGACACAATTATAGTATACCTACATTATATAATGAGCATAATTTTTAATGATGAAACGCTTGTGCAAAAATTAAACATACTCGCGTCTTAATCACCATTATAAGCATGATTCAAACTATCTTTATTAAGATAGCCTACATGTTGACTTATCGCTGTGGTATAGAGAATATAACCTCAAAAAACACGCATTAAAAACATAGGAAATAACTCACTCTATCAGGACATTGAAATTAACATGAATTAATTTTATTTTAAACACATCTTGTTGATTGGGCAGTTTAAATTTATCTGGCAATGATGGTATGATTAATTCGAAATCAGTGTCAAAACTTACGCCTGATAATTTGGGTTGCTTCCAAGACTTGCGGGTTGTTGTGCATGAGATATTCATCAATATCGAATATGTTAAGTCGGAAATTAACTTTTGCTATACTTCAATGAAGGACAGAACTTTAATATTTGTTATTAAGTTAAAATTACGTCACATGTAATTGGCATATTATAGATAGATGTTTATTGTCACAAACATAGTATAATGTATGACAACGTTAATTAGTAATGTTCATTCCTGTGATATATAAACCAGTCAATGCTAAAATATTCATGGATACTGTAAAAAAGGGCTTAAAGTCAATATTGATTTATTTTTTCTTTTAAATTTTTAAACAGGAAGATTCTTTATACCATCTGGAAGACCAGTGAATATATTCACGGATACAACCTCATAACTATTTAGAGTTTTACTAAATTTAAATTTATTTAAATAACTATATATATATATATTATTCCTGATATTATAGTTATTACAGTTATAAAGAGATACACAGCACGTATATTAGTGTAAATCGTTTATTTTTTATTAGAGTAACTGAAGAAAGTAAATTGATGCCGGAGTAATTATTCATAATTTTAAAAAATGTGGTTTACGGCTAGTTCTATTCCTATTTCCACTAATTATTCTAATAGCTCTATTCTGTGAAATAAAAAGTTGTTTTAAATAATTATGGTTGTCCCACAGTAACATTTCATAGCACAGATGACTAAATATTACTATAACAAACCATTAATAAGGATTTCCAATCTAAGCTTTGAATAAGGGCTCTCAACACAAATAAACTCTTACTTAGTTCGCTGGCAATATGGGATTTCCATCCTAAATAAGTCAAGATAAATGCCTAAAAAACTTAACATTTGAATTATCAATTCTACCTAAGTTTAATTTAATATCAACAGTTGTGCTTGCATTGAGACTAAATTTATTAGTATTACACTAATCTTGCATTTTTGAAGAAAACTTTTTTTTAAGTCTATTTTCAAGAATGTCATTATTTTCATTATATATATATACCGCTGAGGTCTCGAGGTAGCGTGCTGCCTTGTCACGCAGCGGGCCCGGGTTCGATCCCCGGTCGGGGCAGTTTTTTCTGGGTGAGGCTTTTATCGGGGTTTTTCCTCACCTGTAAGACAAATGTCAGGAAAACGTTAAGGCCCTAACGGTCCCAGAAATCATATGGCCCTCATCAATATCATTATCATCATCGTCATCCTTCACCGGTATGGAAAGCAACGGGAAGCTACCACACCTACAATTCCCTAGTAAAGCTGCAAGCATAGCATGAAAAAGCTATGATTGCAGTAAAGGAACTGCCTTCGGGCAGAATTAATATAATATATATATATATAAAATATTATATATATATATATATATATTTCGAAATCCCGTCCAGGCATTTAGTTTTCTTATCATACCATATATATATATATATATATATACATACATACATACATACATGGCACCATAATTAACCTGTCTAAATTGTGATATCCTATAATTCAAGCAAAGATACTTGTCTATTGCTTAAATGTTAACTTTTTAATTTAAACACTTGAATTTTCAAAACCATAATTAGTTTATGATTAAGAACATTATGAGGTATATAATTATATAAACAATACTGCGTTACAATTTTTGCATTAATTATGATACTAAATTTAGATCCTACCATCAGATTTAGCGCGAACTATTATCAAATACAGAAAGTGAATAAAGAAAATCAATTTAAATATCAATAGTAAGACATTAATAAGACAAAGATGAAGTGTCTGATATAATGTTGTATTTCTTCATAAGAAGAGGGAGCACAATTTCAAAGGTTTCTTTGTTTGATAAATATACACATTAAAAAACATTCAAATTGAACTAATATTGGATTTTTTCACATTTTTAAAAGAAACATATTAACAGATGTTTATTTTCTCTTAACATACAATACTATATTTTTTTAAAATTCAGATGATTGTCAAATTTATAAATACCTTTCTGTGTTGTCCGATTTTGGGTCTCGATGAATTTCTTCACGTAACAACCTGAAAAATAAAAGAAATCGTTTTATGTAAACAGTGTATGTTTACTTAATTACCTTGATCATAAAATAGGATAAGTTTTAGTGGGTAATTTGAAGTTAAATATTCTCCCACTTGAATTTCATTATAATAAAATTACATCCATACAGAACGGAAGATTCTTATTTATTTATTAATAATATTATGATGAAATGAGGTTTCTGAGGAGTGTGGCTGGCTATACTACAATGGATCAAAGGCGAAGTGAGGATATACGAAGAGAACTGAATATATTCAAACCATTAGATAGAATTACACAATACAGAGATGAATGGATGGACCACATCAATAGAATGGATAACAATAGAATTCCGAAACAGATTCTTCATTACAAACCACTAGGACGAAGAAATGTTGGAAGATCCAGTAAAAGATGGATAGACCAATTCTAACATGAGATCGGAACTGACCAGCAGGTCTAATCCTTGATGTTGTTGATAATGATGATGATGATGATGATGATGATGATGATATTACGATATAATATTTTTGTGAAATAGATTCTGGAAATTTAAATCTAACATTTTTTTTTTCGCCACTAAGAAAAAGTTCGAAAACTTTAATCAATCTGGTTGGCCATCAGATTTCAACCCAGGATCTCGCGAATACGAGTTTCGTATGCTACCTTCTGAGCCAAATTGCTTGATTTATTTTTTATAGACGCTTATGTACGTAAATTAATTTCGCGTCGAGAATCTTTTATTGTGTCCAAAAGGCTTGCGAGTCTACCTAGTGGTTACCATATTCGCCTCCTGGTTCCGAGGTTCATGGGCTCAAATCCGATCGAGGTCGATGATTTTTTCCAGGCGTAAGAATTCTGTGTACGGTTTCCTTCAGAAAGTAAACGAATCCATGTATACTATTCCACAGATTTATAATATAAACAATATAATTACACCAATATTATTTATTCTATGATTACAAAGTTCTTATTCAATCCCATTATCCTGTAAGGCATTCGTAAGTCTTGTTTCAATGGGTACAATTCCAATTTTGAATATAGCATAATTGTATGTTAAGATATAAGGCATATAAAAGAATCTCAAGCCTAAAGAAAGAGATTTCTGAGCAAAATTATCGGCCCTTTCACTCCCAGCCTTGAACTCTGACACTAATGACTTTAGCTGTAAAAGAGCACCGTAAAATAAACATTCCACCTACATACCAGCATGTTGTGAATTTCTATTACTGTGTGTTTTATGTAGATCTCTCATTTAATTTTAATTATATGAACTGGATACATGTAACGAAATCTCAAAATCTAGCATTTGGTGTCTAACGAAAACTAAAAAAAAAAAAAAAACTTTAATAACGTTTATCGGCCCTGGGGCTTGAACCAAGTACCTATCAAATATGAGTTTCAAACACTACAGCCTGAACAAACAATCTGTATAATAATAATAAGCCGGAGGGTCGAGGGTTCAAGTCCAGTTGGGGTCAGGATTTTTAAACTGACCCTAACCCTCTGGCGGCACTATGACCCTGGGGTCGACTCAGCCTCTAACGGAAATGAGCACCAGACGCTTGTTCTGGGGGTAAAGGCGGCCGTCACGCAGGGCTGACAACCCGGCTGACATAAGTGCCGATTGTCTAGAAAAAAGTGGGAGCCTTAACCTCCTACTACCCCAAGGGCCTCCGGGCCTGTTGTGGGATCACTTTACTTTTATAATAAATAATAATAATAATAATAATAATAATAATAATAATAATAACAATAATGTTATTATATCGACCTCGATTGAGTAACTATTATGTGCCTTGCCTCTGGTCGAGTTGAAACCCGGCCGTGGTCGATGGATTTTTTTAGGATGAAATAATCAAGGAACAAATCGTCCGGGAAGGTCTCGAGTCTGAAATATTTTCGGCTTAGTTAAAGAATCTCAAGTCTAAATTAGTCTCTGAGCAAAATGTAATAGGAATTTCCCATTCAAATAATTCCTTATAGTTTCATCTGACATCTGAAGGGAAATAAGCGTAACTAAATGGATTCTGTTAAGTAACTCCGGCATAGGAGCACTATTGCCCACGTGGGGATGTACGGGTGTAAACAGACATTATTATTATATAGTAGACTTTGTAAGATATAAGCAATTACATTGGTATGGGCATGTATGACGAATGCAAGAAGAAAAGTTACCAAAAAAAAAACAACATTGGAATGGTATCCACCTGAAAGAAAGGAAAGCGTCGACTCTCATGGATGCAAAAAATAAGAACTGGAATGAGAACAAGAGGACTGGAGGGCACGGAATGGATGGAAAAGGACGAGTGAAGAAGGAAAATAAAATTTTAGGCACAGAAATGTGTGTAAACATTCAAAATATGTATGTATATAAATAAACAAATAACTTATTATTAGTGTTATATTATTATTATATTTTTTTATTATTTATTTCTCAGCATGACCCATTACCGTTGTAATATTACATGCATCACATAGCCTATTTTCATAGTGATTACATAGTGTTTCATAGTATTATATGATTCGTATAGTGGACTCAGTATTTTTGTTTTCATGCGCTTTTGCTTTTTGGTTAGATAGGTCTATTTTGCACGCATAAATATTTATTATATCAAGCGGCGTTGTCACGTTTTATTCACTGGCACTAACATACTATATTATAATAATACAGCAAAGGACAATAGTTGCAACGCTGTTAAGATAATTATATCCACGTGGACATGGAAACGACATTTCATAATGCGAAGACATTATTGGCAGAAAATTGTTTTCAATTTTTCGTGATTGGAGTCTCTAACAACAACTTCCCGGCTCTGCCTGGCAGTAACAATGTCTTTTTTAACCCAGAGGGAAACAGTTGCCTTTGATGCCGCCTGGAAACTAAAATACCGAGTCCACTCTACTTTTCACATGATTTTGATCTTGTTCACTCATCCTTCATACTTTATAATACACTATTGACCTTATGTATTTTCTTAAAATAGCTTAAAATTTCTCTATAAGGTCTTTTTGTATCACTGCCCATGTTCATCCTTCTTTGCGGATTTCTTCCTTCAACATGTTTCTAGCGTGTTTCTGCATTATTTTTTATTATTGTTAGTTATTTTTGTCATTGTTATTATTAGTAGAAGTAGTAAAGGGATTTCGGATAATGTGGACCCTTCTGTTTGAATGGACGCTGTTAATATCTTCTTTAAATGGGTGCTGCCCTCGAACAGAAACTATTTTACTTCTTCCCCTCATCAACTTTGACGGGTTTCAAGGCCAGTTTATTTTATTTATTTGTGTGAAGAAGTGTTTATTTGTTTATATTTACAAAAATCACTTAAAAAGTCAGGCAAAAACATATTTTAAATATTTCAATCTTAATTTAAAAGTTTTTCAAACTAAGAATCAATTCTTAATTTCTGCTATTGAATATTACAAATGTTAGAAAAAAACTCCTAAATATATTATGTAGATGCTGTTTTAATATACTTACGGGTTTGTTATAATATTATGTGACATGGTTGCTGTTAAAAATAATTAAACATAACAAAGGGATTCGGTTAATGTGGACCCTCCACGGGACCTGGGTCTACTTTACATGAATACTTATATTTTATCAATGAGGATGCTATCTGTAAAAACCATTCACTTATTGATTTTATTTAATATCTTTGTAATTTTATTAAACCCAAAGACCGTCGCTTTATACAGTTGAATTACATGAGAATGTTATAATCAACAATAATTTTTAAAACATTAAATGAATATCTACGCTTTTTTAATTATAAGTCATAAATACTTTCATATTAATCTGTGCCTGTCTCTATAAATTAATACAGTAAATAAACTTAAAAAAAAATATACTAAAAGCTAAGGTGGACTCTGGGGTCCACTTTATCCGAATACGGAGGTTAAAGTGGACATTTCTTGTAATGTAAAAAGTTTATAAATTATGAAGGTATTTCCATATTTGAATAAAATAACAATATATTTGATAGTTACAATATTAAAGATAATCACGTAATTAAACAAAATTCGAATCCCTTAATTAAAAAGAGTAAAATAACAAATTCAAAACAGGGGTTCAAATTAACCCGAAGTTCTTCTAGTATTAGTAGTAGTAGTTAGTATTTGTATATTATTATTATTATTATTATTATTATATTATTATTATTATTATTATTATTATTATTATTATTATTATTATTATTATTATATTGTTTATGTGCATAAAAATGTAGTAGCATTACATTTTATAAGAAACGTGACACGATTATAAGGGAACGAAAAAAGTCTATGTATATACAGCCTTTTGGTTAACACTGTAAACACGTTTAGAATATTTGCTACAAATGCGAATAGAATATGTTTTGCTTCAAATACCAACATACTTGTATTGTGAGTGTGAATGCAAGGTATTTTTTTTAATATATTATGTGTTTGAACCGATACGTCTAATAAGATGTGACGCTATCTCACATTCTGGAAATGCTGGTGTTGCTATATAAAGCAGCATTTCAACAAACGCCCAATCACGTTATTTTCCAGGCGTGGATTCGGAAAGGTGACCCTGTGGAACCTATTTCCCTCTCCACATTGGATCCTCAATTCTCCACGCTCCCAGTCGAAACAATGTTATTTTACACTGTGTTCAAAAACAATTTCAAGCCCAAATGCGGGAGGTCGAACACCCCAACCATGCTGGGATTCATGCAACCGTTTAACAAATTAGACTACCTGAGTCGATCTCCCTTCACCCTCCAAAAAGAGGAAGCTTCTACCTCCACCAATATCGCCAACATTAATTCCATTTGTAATGCAGTAGCGTTGTAAAATTAACCCGTTTTATGTTATCCTATTTCGCTACTGAAAAGTAAAACATAAACAATTCTACTTCATTGTATCCAACTTTTAGAAAAACAAAACTAAATTATAATTGAAATTGTTAACTTAGTAGGTCCAAGATAAAAATCTATCCCCTGCTCCTTCTCTGATGATGGCACTCGTCCCGAAAGGCCTACAGAGAATAAACAGTTTACAAAGTTGAGAAGACGGACCTACAAGGTAACAATTTCATAATTTTATATTATAATTTTAATTTTGTGACTAATATTTCAACGGAATTTTATCACGAGTTTTATCAAATTTGAGTAGTAGTAATAGAATTTATTGACATTTCGAAAGAAAAGGAGATGCTTTTTAATTTGCATTGGACACGGGCTTGTTTGGCCGCACGTGCATTTTTTTCCATGAATAACATAAAAAACAAACATGAGAGTATATAAACAAATACATACATGGCTACACATCTATACTCATACATAAAGAGGACATAAAAACAATGAATAAAAATTAAAGTTTACGTCTACAGTACATATACAATGATACAGATCTACACAAAAGACCGTCTGTATAGATATAAAAAAGTCCCTCATTTTGTACAATAATAAAAAAATGCTACAGAACAGATTAAAAAAAACTAAGTATGAATGGAATGTATTACCTTTTTTTCAAAAGAAGGAGATACATATGTATTTACATTGCGCACGGGCCTGCTTGGCCGTATGTGCATTATTTTTTCCATGAATAAAAAAAATAAAAATAATCATAATATAAACAAATCCCTACATGACTACACAGCTGTATAACAACAATGAATATATATATAAATAAAATCGGTGTCTACACTACATATACATTAATACACATCTACACCCATCCATGAAAAGATCATGTGTACAGATATAAAAAAAGTATCATTCCTTATATTAATAACTAAGAAAATGCTATAAAAACAAATTTTAAAAAAAGAGAGAAAAAAAACCACACACACATATGCATACATACACCCCCTCACACACATACACACGCGGGGGGCGCTCGCTAACCCCCCCCCCTGCAGCATAATCAAATGCACTATCAGGCTATTCAACTTATCAAGACTACTTATTATATAATATAATTGAAGATCGAAAACAAAAACCATATTGACATTTTAATTATTGATAATACATATATCCTTATTGATCTCCAATTTTGCTATACCTCAATTTTCTTACTGTACCCAAAAAATGTGCATGTTTTCACTTCACTCTCGATCCGTCCTAAAAGATCCCCGCACGCCACTCTCCCACGATCCGACCTAAGAAATCTCTCCGGCAGCAATAGTAATCTGTTCTGTCTCTTTACAGAATGCTATAATATTGTTGCCAGTTTTCACGGTCATCGCATAAAGGGCACAGTTTAATGCTTTCTTCACTTGTTAAATTATGGGTCATCCATCACCCCAAATGAAAACCAATAACACTTCTATCATCCCCATCCAAAGAATCAATATACTTCTCCCTTCCCCATGAGTTTGAGTTCTGACTGCAGGGTGAGCGATATTTTTCTGGCTACACTCGGCCTCTATATACTGCCTGTCTATATTAATTAGTATCTTCTTAACTTTCCTCAAAACATTTCTATTATTCCCCGTACTCCTCTCCCATACCCAACCCATCCCTATGCCCTTCAATCCCCTTTCTACACCGATTATCCAATCATAACCACATACACACACACACACACACACAAACAAACACATAGCACTCCCCACCCCTGCAGACAACATTATGTAATAGTATTTAATAAGATCGGAAACAAATACCGTATAGAAGTTCTTATTACTGGTAATATATATTTCCTCATTGATCTCCAATTTTACTATCCCTTAATTTCCTTACTGTGCCCAAAAAATGTATAAGTTTTCACTTCACTATGTTACAACTTGCTTCCCCGTGTGAGGAGTGGGAATGTTTCAACCAAGCTAATTTATTCACGCTTATTTACCCACAGATGTCAGCGAGTGATACGGGGTCTGCATATCGCCTCAATGATACACCTGGTGAGCAACTAAGGTATCACATGGATGGATAACAGTCGGTAAATGTTTCCCAGAGGCCTTTTTATTCAGACTTACGGTTCTTTTACGAGCCTGAAAATCTTCAAAATCGGGAGCTACGGCTTAAAGTCTCTCTCGGAATACTTGTCCCTTGGATTTTTCCATCCTAAAAATCCATCGACCCCCGACCGGATTTGAACCCGCGTCCCTCAAAACCAGAGGCAAAGATCTGAAGATCGAGTTAAAATAACCATCATTATGAAGCAGATACTAGCTGAACTCTTTAAAGTTGCATGTCCAGGAAATAATATTAATAATGTGACGAATTGTTGATCCATTGATCAAATGACCGCATTATGTATTTCGTGGGCAGTAGCAAAGTTCAAATCTCGCCTTATATGGCATAAGGGATTCAAAGTCGTGAATCGTGAGTCGTGTGTGCAACTCGCAGTAATCTCTCCAGACGTGCTTCATCAAATGAACTATTTCACAACTTTTCGAGTCGCGTACTGTTTGGTCTGTCACTTATCTTCTAACGCGTCTTCACGCATATGTAAGTCCGGATGGAGACCACAGTGCGTAAGTAGTGGTCTGCAAGCGACTAGTGAGTAGTTTTATACGGGATATCGAGTTTATTACTGTGACAGGTGCATTAGGGAGTGTGAAGAAATAACACTATAAGTTTATACTGTGTTAGGCTAAATACTTACATCAGAATAATCATATGTAATTGTAAAGACATTTTAGTATAAGACAGATTTTAGAAAAGAAATGGGAATATAATGGTACTGTACATCAACTATATGTAGACTTCAAAAAAAGCATATGATTCAATTAAGAGGGAGAAGTTTATATAGTATCCTGCTGGAGTTCGGAATTCCTAAAAAGTTAGTTAGACTTATACGAATGTGTCTAAATGGCTCAAAGAGTAAGGTGCGTGTAGGCAAACAGTTTTCAGACACTTTTGAAATCCAGAATGGGTTGACGCAAGGAGATGCACTATCTCCTCTACTATTTAATTTTGTACTAGAGCATGCCATTAAATCTTTAGAAAATGAGGAAGGCTTACAACTGAATGGTATTAATAAGCTGTTAGTTTAATGCTGATGATGTAGTACTACTGGCCGATAGCGAGGAGATACTAAAGGCCAACACGCACACACTATTGAGTAACACTAAGAAATTAGGACTGGAAGTAAATATCAGTAAAACTAAATATATGGTCACACGTAGAAATTCAGTATATAATGGAAATGGACAGCTAATGACAAATGAGGAAAATTTTGAGGAAGTGGCTGAATTCAAATGCCTAGGAACAATAATCACAAATAGGAATGAGATGCACAAATAAATTAAACATAGGCTCAATTCTGGAAATGCGTGCTATTATGCATTACAGAGACTTTTGAAGTCCCAACTCCTTTCAAAAAACGTTAAACTGAAAATATATAAAACTATTATTTTACCAGTTATATTATATGGGTGCGAAACATGGACTCTTACTTTAAGGGAGGAAAGGAGATTACGAGTATTTGAGAATAAAGTTCTTAGGAAATTGACCAAGATTTTTGGACCAAAGAGAGATGAATAGGACAGGTGAATAGAGAAGACTACATAACAATGAACTACATGGTCTTTATAGGAAGCCGGATATAATAGAAGAACAGTTAAGTCTCGTAGACTGCGATGGGCAGGACATTTTGCGCGTATGGGGAATGAAAGACGTGCATAGAAGCTTCTTGTAGGAAAGCCAGAAGGAAAACGCCCAGTTGGTAGACGAAGAATGAGGGTGGGAGAACAACATTAACTATGATTTGAGGGAAGTCGATTATACAGGGAATGATTGGAAAGCATTAGCTCAGGATAGCGATGTATGGAGAGCTTATGTCCGCGCGGCCATGAACCTACGGGATCGATAGTGCCAGTGAGTAAGTAAGTAATTGTAAAGACCCATTAATGCGAACTATATACTGAAAATAGGAAATTTTTACTGTAAAACCGGTGTGAAGTTATTTAAGAAATTCTTCTATTTGTTTCCAACCTTACCGCTACCAGTGATATACAAATGAGTGTGATTATGTCTGCCTGTCCTTTATGGACTCAAAAACCTATTTCACCTATTTGAATGGGGATTTTTTTTTTTCCCATCATTTAGAGAACTTTTGTGGGATAATTAATGTATATAACATTTTACCCTGCGTACTATAGGGCGGGAGCTAAAAAAAGGTGGCATCTATGTAATGAAACAGTCCTTTTTGGACGATTAAATGGCTCACGCTGCGTAGACCATAACAAATACACCAAATTAATTTAAACAGAATTGAATATCTCAAACATATCTACAAAAACGTTCGAGACAGCATATGTAAATACGAGTATTTTACGGATAACTCACAATAACCATTTGTGTCTTTCAGCTCGTTGATACCAAGAAGACGAGATGATGAGTAATTCTCGGGCAAGCGTAGCAGCGTCCGCCGGGTATTCTTGTACGGATAACTCACAATACATCATTTTTGTCTTCCAGCTAATTGATGCCAAAAATGTGGGAATAAGTAGATTCCCGGGAAACGCCGGGTTATCAGCACGGAGTATCTAAAAATAATTACGATATAAATTTATAAATAATGTTCTTGTTTACTTATTCAACTAAACATAAAAACACATTTCATTTATTTAGGCATAGCAGCAGCGCATGCCAGGTATTTGCTGGTAATAATGTGTGTGTGTGTGTGTGTGTGTGTGTGTGTGTGTGTGTGTGTGTGTGTGTGTGTGTGTGTGTGTAGTACAGAGTTCCCACAAATGCTCTTTCTGGTTTCGAACACGTGCAACTTGCGTTTAAATAAACTTACAAACATGAAACTAGTACTAATGGAAAGAGAAACTTAAAAAGGTTTGGTTATAGTACCTTACAGATGTTCAATGTGAGCTCCGTTGGTAACTCGACACACATCAAGGCTGTAGTCCATTTCCGCGCAGGAACGTTGTATCACGGTCAACTGTTTCGATGGCTGCTGTGATGCGCCCTCTTAGATTAAGGACGATCTGTGGAAGAGGTGGTTTGTACACAAGATATTTGATATAACCCCACAAAAAGAAGTCAAGGGGTGTGAGGTCTGGCGAACGCGGAGGCCAAGGAAGAAGTTCTTCATCGTCATTACCAACACGACCAATCCATCGATTCGGTAGTCTGGTGTTGAGCTCCAATCTGACTTCATTGTGAAAATGAGGGGGTGCGCCGTCCTGTTGAAAGATCACGTTTGGCATTTCCTGTTCCAGCTGACGCAGGAGCCATTATTGTAGCATATCCAGGTACTCACATCCTCCAATTGTCTTCTCTACAGGCTTAAAGCGCAGAATACGTTCACTTTAGGAAAGTCGCGGACATATTGCACGTAGGTATTGGGTTTTCCGATCCCCAGATTCTAACTTTAGGTTTGTTCACTTTACCTGAAAGATGGAAAGTGCACTCGTCGTTAAACACTATGGATACAGAAAGCCCGTCAGTTTCCATTAGAGTCTGCATATTCTCGCAGAAAGTACGACGCACAATTTTTATCTTCTTCCTTTAAGAACAGAACTGCCGCATCTGTAATCGGAATGGGATAAAATTTCAAACGTTTACGCAGAACTTTCCATACGGTGGATTTAGGGATCTGCAGCTCCATACTAGCTGCAATGGTTGATTTTTGAGGACTACGTGTAAAAGATTCACGAATTCGGTCTACAGCTGCCTCACTTACAGCCGGGCGTCCAGAAGATTTCCTCCTACAGATGCACCCTCTTGTCATAAAATCAGAGTACCACTTACGAATTGAAGGACCACTGGGTGGATCTTCACCGAATCTTGTTCGAAAATGTCGTTGAACAATAATTACAGATTGATGAACATGAAAATCGATAACACAGAACGCTCCCTTATCCTCTATACCAGCCATTTTCTCACTTTCAACAATACGCAATGTTGTATCTAATTATACGTTATTGTTGCCAACTGTGATACTATAACCAAACCTTTTGAGTTTCTCTTTCCATTAGCACTAGTTTTATGTTTGTAAGTTTATTTAAACGCAAGTTACACGTGTTCGAAACCCGAAAGAGCATTTGTGGGAACCCTGTATGTATGTATATATATATTATTTGAACTGGCAAAGTTAAGGTCATAGGGCCTTTCCATCCACTAACCATAACTAGTGAAGTCGTTATACATTGTAATTAAATCACCTACTACCAAATACTACAAACATAAATATGCATTTAAAAATAAAGACAATTGTTTAAAATACATTTCTTAGAAATACATATGAAAATAATTATAATAAAGAGTGACACTACAGTAGAGATTTCAGAAATTATAGGCCTATCAATATTTTTTTAAATGGCTATTGACCGGTAGCTCCTGATTTCTACTGTTAGCGAATTCCAATAACGGGACAATAAGACAGTGAATGAATCAGAATAATGAGATGTTCTATGATTCGGTATGTTTAATAGGTCTATTCCATTCAACTGAGATGTTCTGATGACATTGTAATCATTGTATAAAAAGTAAACTGAGCTAAGATATATCGGATTTATTAATACGTATAGTAATTATGCTACTAAACACAGACACGATCTTAAATAACACTAATAAACTGTGGTTGGAACTAACTATATATATATATATATATATATATATATATATATATATAATACTAAATATCTGGCCACATGTATTAATGCATTATTAAATGGCCAATACATGTAGCACTAATTCAAAATGAAAGAGAGATATGGAACATTTTTTGTAGAAAACCAGATGAAAAGCGTCCGATAGGTAGGCCAAGAATGAGTTGGGAGAATTACACTGAAATATGATAGAGTAAATTATACAGGGAATGACTGAAGAACATTAGCTCAGGAAATGAACGTATGGAGAGTTTATATCAGTGTGCCCAACAAGTTTCGGGTTTGCTAGTGCCAGTGAGTTTGTTAATTCGTTAATTAATGAATTATTGGCAGATAAATATTTTGTTATTCATTTCAATTTTATTTTCATGATCTTGAACAACTTTGATCTAGGATATTCGGGAATTATATGCCTACTACGCAATAATATACTAGTATGAATTGTAAGTTATTTGCATTCACGTTTCTTGTGCAATGTAATTGTTATTGCATTACGTGAGCCATGTTCTAATATCAATTATGAAGGGGAGAAAACGTGTCAGGTCGGTCGCCACCGAAATTTGAATGGGGCATTCAATGCTGAGAGATATCTGGATTTAAATTATCCTAATTTAACAGATATTGTAAAAAACAACTTTAGAAACATGATAAATTATTTAATATAATTAACTTAATTACTCGTACTTGTGCCCATGTTCTCTTTCACTGTTACAATTACCTGATTTAACCTTACTAAACAGGATGTTAATAGTAAGTATACGGGCATTTTCTAAACAGTAGCTGTTTGCACCGAAGAGCAAGTCATATAGGGTGATTTCGGAAGCAGCAATATCTGCTATAACATATCATAATCCAAAAATGATATACCGAAATGTAGGGAGATTATTAAAACATTGTATTATTAGAACACATTTTCAAACGAAATTCATTCTCCAATGGATCCCCTCCTATTGTGGGTGTTGCTGAAAATGATGATTGCGGAAACCTTATCAAAGAAGGGCACACAAATCCAACCACACTACAAAGTTAGTTACAGAACAGCTGCGGCCGTCATACATCAAACAATGCAGGAAATCCACCACAACAATATTAAGGACCAGACTGAAAATTCAGCACAGAAAGAAGCCATAAAATCTATCCCAAACTGGCCAAATAAAGAAGCA
Organism: Diploptera punctata; assembly: GCA_030220185.1. Taxonomy (NCBI): domain Eukaryota; kingdom Metazoa; phylum Arthropoda; class Insecta; order Blattodea; family Blaberidae; genus Diploptera; species Diploptera punctata. Next base: position 28,992 of record JASPKZ010006002.1, read on the forward strand.
GTGGCAAAATTCCGAATGGCTCTTTGCCATAATTGCCTGCCAAACACCTACACCTCATTGGCAACTCTAATATTCCTCGCTGCAACTTATGCAATCTCGGACTCATCATTGACTTTAAACACCTATATGTTTGCTCTACTTTCAGAAATAAAAATATAGTGAACAAGAACTGGGAGGCAAGAGAAAAAACAAATCGAAGAAATTCTCCGATTTTATAGTATCACTATTATTTTCTTTTTTTTTATATAGTGTTGTCATTGTAAAACCGATGATATTTATATTAATGCTCCTGTATTTAATTAAATAGACATCACTACGTTTTGGTCTTTCTACTTTTTTTCGGCCTAGAGGCTTATAATGAAGCAGCTATTTTGATAAACGATTATTTGGCATTCTTTGTAATTAAATAGACATGTTTAATATATAAATTCTATTGTTCTTATGATAGCTCGATTTGATTGATTAATAAACATTTTATATCCGAAATGTAGTCGGAATTTGCCACTATCATATCGAAATACTCCGTATTTTACCTAAAACACCAGTTACGCATAAACATAAAGTAGGTATGTTGAAATTGATCTGAAGCTAATTTTGCTTTTTATGAGAAACATCACAAAGAAAATATTTTAATATGTGATGAGAAGATAGGCTTAACTTGTATTTATCATTTCAAAAAGAATTGAATATCAACAAAAAGTTTAATTGAATGTGGATTTGATCAAAAGTTATTTAGCGAAATTATTTGTGATAAGGTTATATAACTTTTTGTATAATCCGTGATATTATATACTAAACATTTTTTATAAGTCTGCTAAGAAATATTCTAACTTTGCGATAATCCATGACATATTATCTCTTCATTATATTACGAATCTTCTTATTATGAGGATAATTCTTCATTCGTTTTAATATGGAAGGTCTATACTGAGTTTAGTTTATACTAAAGCGCTAGAATGTAGAGACCAGTAGAAAGCGGGACCTTTCAGAGGAATGCATTATTCTCGTGACGCTCTGCAAATCCACTTCCGAGATGGAGCGTCTTTAATATAGATTTTATGTAGGCCTATACCAGTTTGCTGTGTATGTATATTTTTGTGTATATTCGTGTGTGTTTGTTTATTCGAGAAGTGTAATTTAATCATCATCATCATCCAGGGATTAAGCCTGTTGGCTCGTTCCGGTTTCATGAAAGCTAGAATTGTTAAAATTGTTCAGACCATCTTCTGTGTGGGCGTCCAACATTTATCCTTCCGTGCGGTTCATAATTTAGCAATCATTTTGGAAATCTTCCTTCTGGCATTTTATCAATATGTTTCTTTCCAGTCGTTTCTATATTTAATTATTCGGTCTATAAGTTTGAAAATATTTAGGTCCTTTCTTATACGAATCTTAATTTCCTTTCTTGTCCAGCAGAGTATATCCTGCTATATTTCTTAAAAATCGTATCTCAGCTGCTTCCTTTTTTTTTTTTTTTTACTTGTCTTTTAGTGATCGTCCCAACATTCTGATCCATACATCAATACAGGAACAGCTATTACTTTATAAAATTTAATTTTTGTTCTTTTCTTGTGTTTTTAAGGGTTCTTTTAATAGTGCCACACATTAGATTAAATTTATTTATTTTGTCATTAATATCTTCAATTTTAACATATGATAAATTGAAACCTAGATATTTAAAACTGTTCACCTGCTCTAAAATTTTGTTTAATATAATTTGATAATAAATGGTTCGCGATAATTAAAATGCAGTCCATCATTTTCCTTTATAATTGAGAAAAACTAATAAAATCCTCCTTCAGGTTGGACAGGCTCGGATAATGAACTTGGTAACTCTGTATACAGTGTCAAATGCTTGAGCCAACATTCTCGGTCTGGTCAATATTTTACATTATAACTGGGTACTAAGAAGGTATACTGCTATTACATGCTTTAACAATGTAGAATTTGGAATTAAATTATAAAGCCAGTGAAGTGAGCAGCAGATATGATTTCAACAATAATCCCATTACAGAAATGTAATTAGTTCGTAGAATAACCCTTTCAGTCAGTGTTTCACAATGACACCTCAGCGCTTAATTTCACTTCTCATGAAAGGAAACAGTTTACTTCCAATTTAATCCCACCAGATAAAAACAGATGAAGCAAGAAGCCATCTTTAACTCCTTTTTATAGTCAACATGCCCTAACTAAAAAGTGGAGTTAAACAAATTCAACAATTATCTACTAACTTGTAATAAAACAACCGAAATCAACTCTTTCAATTGTTGCTTCGTTTATCTCCACTTTTAGTTAGAGCATCATAGTAACATATGTTCATGTATCGCAAGCAAACTTTATGTAAAAAAAACTCCATTGTTCACCAGGCCTAGAGGGCCCCAGGTCTAACCACAGGTTGCTTGAAACTCACCCACATGTGTCATTTACAGAAGTGTATGCATCAGCTCAGCATAAGGATGGCATATGGTCAACAGGACGAGTTTTCCGGCCGCTAGAGTTGACCTTATCAATCTGGAGTCGATACTTATTGTAGCTACTCACATTTCTCACGATTTTCCCATATTGGCCTAAATTCCAAATCGGGGACTCGAACCAGCGAATGTTCCATAGTTCCACTCTATCATTTCCAATATTCAAAAGACATAAATTGTATAACTTAGAAATTATATATATATATATATATATATATATATATATATATATATATAAAGATGTGCTAAACAGAGCGGGTGAATGAAGATCAATGCTGGAACTCATAAAGAAGAGGAAAGAAATTGGGTTGACATTGGCTAAAAAGAAACTTCCTGCTGACGGATGCCCTATATAGAAGGAATGGTCAACGGAAATAAGGTTAGAGGCAGAAAAAGACATCAGATGAAAGACGATATTAAAATAAATTATTTGTATGTGAATACAAAAAAGGAAGGCTAATTTAAGAAAAAATGGAGAATGCTGAGTTTGCAGTGATAGACCTACTCTTGGGGAAAACACTATTATATACATAGGCCTATGTATATATTAAAAATACAAATTATACCGTAGCCGAGTAATACTAACGCCTCTCGTACAGTGAGCTCGGGTTTATTTTCCTGGTTGACGTTACCAGAGTTTTCTTCAATATAGGCTAAGGTAAATTCCAAGAAATTCCGGTCAAATTTTCCTTGAAAAGTAATATCTCATAATTGCTTTATTTTATTCTTGTTTATAGGTAGGTGCTTTAATGTATTGGCGTCTGGAATATTTTTTATGACAAGTAGGTTATGAATTTTTAATGTGTTCGTCTTGTGGTTTGTGCAGAAGATTATTGACGATCTCATAATTATCATAAGTAATGTAACGATTTATTCCAATTTATCTACAGAATTTGGAAACCAAGAGTGGCATTTGTTAGGACTGTTTAGCGAATAAAATAAGCTGTTTACTCACAAATCATTATTTAACTATAGTTATTTTAAAATATTTATATACTTCATGTAAACGGCGATGTTTGAAAGCAAATGAGAAACGATGGGTACGCTTAATTGCTTATTTTGTTCATCACTGCAAACAGATCATATTATTTATTACCAACGGATCGCAATATTGTAAGAATGCACCCAAGTGGAGAAATTTATAACCAACATTATAGATATTAATTTCTGTTATCCTATGAGTAAATATGTAAATTATATTTTTCTGCAAAGTCATTTCCTGGAAAATAATTCGTTTAAGAAAGTGCAAACAGTGTTTTTTTTTGTGGTATAATCAATTGCTACAAATATTTTTTATATTATCTATCGCATGCTCTTTCTGCTGTCATTCATGCACTATATATACAATCTGCTAGCCGTATTTCTTGGGGGGTCAGTCACTGCAAAATAATGCTATGACCTATTCAGAATGTTAAAAAGGAGGAGCTTTCATTAATATGATAAACTTCAGTTGATAAATTCGAGGCGAAACACGACTGTGATTGGTTGTAATTAAAAAATCATTGAAATGTGATTGGTCACTGACTCCCATTTGGGGCATAAGTTAAATAGTCATATGTAATGCCACGAGTAATGCCAAATTATCGACGAGTGAACTTATCTAGAGAATTTTAAAATCAAGAGTGGCATTTGTAGGACTATTTAACGAATAAAATTATGCTCTTTACTCACAAATCATTAGAGGTCAGGTCTTTCACTGCAACCATAGCATTTTGATGCTATGCTTTGCAGCTTTACTATGTAATTATAACTGTGATAGCTTCCCATTGCTTTCCACACCGGTGAAGGATGATGATGATAATGATAACGATGATGATGATGATGGCCGGATGATTTTCGCGGACCGGAGGCCGTAAGCTTCCTGACATTTGCCTTACAGGTGAGGAAAACCCCCGAAAATACCTCACCCAGCAGCCTGTCCCGACCGGGAATCGAACCCGGGCCCGCTGCGTAACAAGGCAGCACGCTACCTCGAGACCACAGCGGTGGACTCCAATATAGTTAATTTCGTGTAATATGGATACGTTTGGATCATGATTGGGTTCACCATAGCGGCTATTCCTCTTGACTCAATCCCTACCGAAATATAGGGGTATTAAAAAAGAAGGAATAGATTTCAAACATTTATTTCTTCCAACTACAAAAAAATTGAAACACAATTCCAACGTTCCTAGGAATAGAAAAGTTTGAAGTTCCGATCAATGGTGTTGTTGCTTGAAGTTGCGATCATAATTCCATTGGCGCTGTTAAATTGGAAGAGGAGGAGCAGAAGATCAACTTCATCACCGGTGGCCTCCCAGTCACCAGACCTAATCCCGTGTGATTTTTAACTGTGGGGTTACGTAAATACAGTGTTTTTATCCCCCTATGCCTGACACTATTGTAAATCTGCGACATCGGATTGTTGAAGCTGTGAATTTGATAACTAGAGACCAGCTGATTCGTGTGTGGGAAGAAATGAGCCACCGTTTTGGTATTTGTCGTATAACACATGGTGCTTATATGTAATACATAAAATAGTGAAATTTGAACTTTTGTCTTTCCAGGAACGTTAGAATTGTTTTTTTTTTTTTGTAGTTTGGAAGAAATAAATGTTTGAAGTCTGTGCCTTATTTTAGAATAGCCCCGTATATTTATTTTATCAATCTTTGAGATGAAGATTCTTCCGTTAAAATCAGGTAGGTAATCATAAATATCTCTCTAAGGGTCAGTTTCACCAACACAGGTAAGTGTATTACGCCAGTTTCCCCATATATAATACATAGCTTAAACTGGTGTAATAACGTTCCTGTGTTGGTGAAACCGACCCTAAGTCAGTAGCTGGACAATATCAAATAATCTTCTGCTGAGAATGGGACTTATCCCGAAAGTGCTATACAGTTTTAATTGTTATATTATATAATTTTAATAGTTGCGGAGAGTACATAGAAGGTACATTATTTTACATTAGTTTTATATACTTTGGGTATGGAGCTAATCGGGTAATCACAAATATCAGGGAGCCTTGCCATTGTGAATCTGTCTAGTGTACAAAGCTCCTGCTGCCTTCTTACAGGCGACCAGCTGCCATGGAAAGTTTTACAATATAAATAAGTGAAATTGATGTAATAAATAAGACAAAGATACCGAGACTTTCAACAATAAAAGAGAAACTTCAGATCGCATTACAGTAATGTAATTAACTAGGCCTATTAATTATTTAAATACATTCAAATTAATACAGACTATTTTATGGGAATAAATTATTGTGTATTTAACAAGCTTCCAGAGTACTAATTTCCTATTCTTGAAAATAAATTAGTTACCAATATTCAAAAAGTGCATATTATAGTAGACTTTTTTTTTTTTCTTTATCGCTGAGAGCAAGTAGAAACACGCTGTTTGGTTTAAAATATACTTGCGCTCTTTGTTAATGCGTGACATAGATATCAGCATCGTAATTTGCACAGAACCGTAGTGACTGCAGTAAGAGTGAGGAGTGTGTAGATTAGGGTTATAATTTTTGGAATTTTGTGAAATAAAATATTTCATGTGCAATTGGATGGATGAACGTTTACTTAAAACCATTGAAAAAGGCCTTCATTTCACTGAGCTTCAAGAAAAGGTCACCCCTAAATCAATATTAAATATTGATAAATAAATATATGATCTTTTCTTGAAGCTCAGTGAAATTAAGGCCTTTTTAATGGTTTTAAGTAAAAGTTCACCAATTCATTGCAAAGGAAATGTTTTATTTTAACAAACAGTCCAGAAAGTTAAAACCCTCTAGGGTTATAACTTTTTGGACTTTTGTGAAATAAAATATTTCTTTTGCAATGAATGGGTGTAAAATATTTCCTGTGCAATGAATGGGTGAACTTTTACTTAAAATCATTGAAAAAAGGCCTTCATTTCACTGAGCTTCAAGAAAAAGGTCACCCCAAATATATATATATATATATATATATATATATATATATATATATATCAATATTTAATATTAATTTGGAGGTGACCTTTTTTGAAGCTCAGTGAAATGAAGGCATTTTTCAATGGTTTTAAGCAAAAGTTCACCCATTCATTGCTCAGGAAATATTTTATTTCACAAAAGTCCAAAAAGTTATAACCATAGTGTAGATATTTAAAATAGCGACGTTTTCATTACTAGGAAAATGAGTAATCATTTGTTTTCTTCAAATGTGTTGTGACACGCATCAAAATTCATCGCCAGTTGAATGAAACATGTGATGATGACATCAATAATTTAAAAAAATAGGTTTCAAAACAGACCAAAGACAGTGACACAACGAACCAAAACAACCTGGATATTACAATAAAATTATCATACATCATGGTTAAACAAGTATAAGGTGTTTTGGAGGATAGTCAATTAAATATGAAAGAAATCACGTCCCAAGTTGCGTTTCCATGGGATCTGTGTACATAATTCAACACAAAGGTGGATGCTGCGAACATACATACTTCGTGATCTTTTTTTTTTCTCTCCAACGATGAAAAACACTGTCTGTGTTCGCACATTCTCCAGTCGGGCCGCTATTGCATCTGTGAACTTCCAGCTCTCAAAACAGACTCAAAGAAATGTTCGAAGGTGCCATGAATCAATGTATCGGCTTTGTGAAAAAAAAAATGTAAGACTGCAGGGAGATTACGTTGAGAAATGATAGAATGTTTTTAATATTTGGTACAACAATGTTGTTAGAATAAATTGGAGGCCTTTAAACTTAAACGCACCTGGTAAAAAGAATGCTAATGAAAAGTTAGTTTAGACTTTATTATACTCGTACATTTGTTCATCACACAAATCAATTACTTAGACAAATAGTCAATATAATCAACCTTACTTACTCACTGGCACTAACGAACCCGTAGGTTCATGGCCTCACGTATAAGCTCTCAATACATCCCTATCCTGAGCTAATGCTTTGCAATCATTTCCTGTATAATCTACTTCCCTCAAATTGCAGTTAACGTATTCTCCCACCTCATCCTTGGTCTACCAACTGGGCGTTTTCCTTCTGATTTTCCTACAAGAAGCTTCCATGCATGCATTTCATTCCCCTTTCGAGCCACATGTCCTGCGCATCGGAGTCTACGAGACTTAACTGTTCTTATTATACCTGGCTTCCTATAAAACATGTAGTTCACTGTATTGTAGTCTTCTCCATTCACCTGTCTGTTCGTCTCTCTTGGTCCAAAAATTTTCCTAAGAACTTTACTCTCAAATACTCTTAATCTCCAAATAAAGATGTTAAATATAAAAATTACGTGGGTCAAGGATATTCCCTTGCGGGAGTTACTTACCAAGGCTAAATAGATACGTTTATTTCCTGTAGATTTCATTGAATGACAAGTAGTTAGCTCATCGGCTCAAGGAGATATCTGACAGGCTAATGAGGAATAACTTGTATACAAAGGCCGAATAAATGTTGCTTAGAGGCTTTAATTTAGACTTTTACGAGCCCAAAAATCTTCAGATTCGGGACTCACGGCCTAACGGACTTGTCCCCTTTACTTTCAATCCTAAAAATCCGTTGACCTCCGCTGGCTTTGAACCCGCAACCGTCGGGATCAGAGACATGAAACATAACCCCTAGATCAACATTTATAATTTATTGAACTTTCTATTTTGAATTGACTATGGACAATACCCATGAACACGTGGATATTTTAATTTATTATAACTATTGTTTATATTATTTATTGCGATTTTTTTCTGCACTAAAATAGTTTTTTCCTTCAACCTAAAATAATTTTATTATTCCAAAAAGTCTGTCTTACGCACCTCCTTCGGTAAATTCCGTTCAATTCATACTTCTCTTGACCCATCTATCCCTTGTTCCTGCCTGTGGTTTTCCTTTTCTTCTTCTGCCTTCAGCATTCCATTCCAAAATAATTTTTTTGGATTGTATCTTGTCCCATTATTTTGACGTGTAGAACCATCTCAATTTTCATTCTTCAATTAAGTTACTTCAAGCATATTCTTATCCACTTCATCTTCTCTCTATTTCTTTGTTTTCTAATTTTATTCACTCTTGATTTTTTTCTCCGCTCTATGTCAGTTATACATTTCTGTAGCCAATAATTTATATTTATGTATTATTTATTTATTTGTTTATTTTTAATTTTTTTCTCGTTTATACTGGTTTTCCTTATTGTTTTATCTTTATCATTGTTTGTTTTACCTGTTTGTTATCTTCCTTTAATTCTCACATAGACACAAGGACAGGACACACACACCCAGACCCAAGGTGGAGATTAAAAATCCCCTACCCGCCAAGAATCGAACCCGGGTCGCCGGAGTGGAAGGTAGGGACTCTACCGACTACGCAACGGACGTGTTTTTTTATCTTATTTGGTCTTGTTTTTATCACTTTTAATGTATCTGTAGTTTTAATTGGACAGTTTTTTTCCGTATCCTTCACCTAACTTTCACTCTTGTTTTACTTTTTTAACCTTTTTCCTCATTCACACATATAAACACAAGGTCATGACAAACACCCAGTCCCAAGGTGGAGATTTAAAATCCCTTACCCCGCGGGGAATCGAACCCGGGTCGCCGGAGTGGAAGGTAGGGACTCTACCGACTACGCCACAGCGACGACATTTAAACAGACCTATTGATTCATTTTATCAAACTGTATCGCACAATCTTTATATATAAATAAATGTTGATGAGTGTCCTTTGTGGACTAAAAAACTACTTATCCAATGGTATGGACTAAAAAAACTAATTATCCGATTTGGATGGGATTTTTATTATCATTTAGATTTTTTGAAACACTTAAGATATATAACATATTACTGTATATACTCTAGGGCCGGAGCTAAAAAAAATCATCAGTGCACTAAAAAAATCGCTTTTTGGGCGCTTAAATGGTGTATGCTGCCTAAACCGTAACAAATGCACCTGATTAATGTACACAGAATGAATATCTTAAAACATTCTACAAGAAAAGTCCGCGACAGCATATGTCTACCTTTTATGGATAACACAATTTTTTCCCGTTTATTGATGTCAAAAAGATCGGGATAAGTAGATTCCCAGACAACGCCGGGTAATCAGCACGGTGTAATTACGATATAAATTTATAATTACTTTTCGTTTTCCTTATTAAACTAAACATAAAAATATATTTTATTTATTTAGGCGCAGAAGCGCACGCCAGTTATTAGTTAGTTGTACATATATAATAAAGTTGTCTATATGTAAAGAAATAAATTACTGTAATGATAAGCATAATATCACGAATGTAAAATAAATATGTGACCACATTGTATGTATGTATTATAAATCAAGTTATGAGTATAAAAATAAATTTTTAACGTTTATAGGCCTATATTAGTCGAGTAGAGCACAAAGGAAATGTCTTGATAAATTGGATGTGATTCATATCTTGCAGGGCACGATGCTGGTTATTCGACAATTACGTGACCTACGTACTCTCGTTTCACGCCCGTGACCCTCGCCCTGATTATAAAATATTACCTGCCTCACAACGTAATGGTAGATTACTAAATTTAGGAGCATTGGCATAAAGTTGATTAGCTGGAATTATAAACTACACTCCCGTGGCGTATAACAATGGTTATATACAGGGTGTAACTAAATTCCCATTACAGACTTTGATAATGCGTAGCGGGGACCAAGATGGTTTCGTCTAACATAGGAACTCATGTCCAGAAACGTGCCGTTTTCCCGTTACATGCACGTTAAATACCACTACGCATGTTCAACTATACATGGTACGCAGGTGTCGTATCTGTGTTGATGTAGGTGGTTGTCACATCGAGCCCTTATTGTAAATGATCCCAGACGGCAAGCAGCAGTTGTGGTATTTTGCGTGCAGCGAGAGAAAGTTACGTTTCCAGACACGAGTTCCTATGCTAAACATAAACATATTGGTCCCCACTATACGTCTTCAAAGTCTGCAATAGGAATTAATTACAACCTGTATATTTGCGCTTATAATCAAGCAAAGAATAAATTACAATTTCAATTTCAAAGATATTCTCCTACCGAAATCTAAATATGTATCCCGTCCAGGCATTTATTATTCTTATCGCACCATATTAAGCTTGCATTGCTCAATGTTAAACACATTTAATTATAACATCGATAAAGCGTCACTGCTATAAAGTAAAATAAAATATTCTCTTTAATTTGCTTACTTGTTATAGTCAGCTACTAGATGGCACTGCAGACCGAGTTCTCGCGACATCTAGTAATAATGGAGAGTATAATACATATATAATAAAAATAACTGTTTGAATTGGATTCGCCTGGTAGTGTAATGGATATCACGCTGAGGTACAGACTCGGAGATCCGGGTTCGAATCCCGTCCAGGCATTTATTTTTCTTATCATACCATATATATATATATATATATATATATATATAGATTTCGGCAGGAGAATATATATATTTCGGTAGGAGAATATCTCTCAATTTGAAATTGTAATTTATTCTTTGTTTGATTATAAGTGCAAATATACAGGTTGTAATTAAATTCCTATTGCAGACTTTGAAGACGTATAGTATATATTTTATTTCTCCCATTCTTTCTTTCATTGGTTGAAGATTCAGAACACGGATATATGAAGATAGTTCTTCACTCGTTAATGTCGAGACTATGTAGATCATTAGCGTCGCGATTCAAAACTATACGTGAAACGGGAGATAAAGTTTACTAAGAGATCACTTATTTTCAGATTCTGGTTTCTTTAACATGCAATAATCAACCATTCAGATCTATAGCTTTACGACCGGGTTCGAACCAGAATCAGAAGCGATATCCAGACTGCTACTTTCACCCATTTAACATCCCTTAAAATAGTTATGAATTCTATAAAATAGGACAAAAAACTCCTTTAAATAATTTTATTTACGTATTGGGCTACTATCTTATCAATATTTCTAAAATTAATTGTAATCATAATTCAGGTTTTCGTCTTTGATCCGAGGCTTGATCCTTGGGACTGCGAGCAATATATAAGATACACCTTGAAATGGGTTGCTAGCCCGTGAAATGAAGATCTTAAGAACTATTCAGGGGAAAACATTATTTGATAAAATACACAACACAGAAATTAGGGACAAATGTTATATTCAAGACATAACCAAATTTATTGTAGATAGAAGAAAAATTGGAAGGGCCATATAGAAAAATAGCTAAAGAAGATAGACCAATGGACGGGAGAAGAACAAGAGGAAGATCAGCCAAGAGATGGATAGACAGTGAATGCACATGTAATACGTCTTCTTCCGAGGAGTGATTTTGGAAATAAGCAGGATGAAAATCCAACAAATTATGATTAAGAAGAAGAAGAAGATAATTCAGGTTATGTATTAAATTAAATTTTAATTGAGGAAGACGGATATAAAAAGGCATTTACATTAATATTTAAAATAAAATTTATTACTATAATTTCGAGAAAATGTACCAATAAAAAATATTAAATTATAATAAAATATAGCAGACATGCTAAACCGACCCCGGTGGACTAATTGTTACAATTTAGCCTTTGATTCCTAGATTCGAGCGTAAAAGTCCTAAGCATGGTATCCTTCGAAAGGGAAGTAATGTAATTTGATATTTTTTCCCCCTTATAAATATTACCCACACTCTTTCTAGGCCCAAAAATGTTACATAGAGTTACGGCCAGTATTTGATCCGGCCCACAAACACGTGAGGAAATTTAAGAATCTACAATGAGTGACGGCTCCAGATTGAAAAAAAAAACAGCACTTATGTGCAGAACCCGAAGAACGAAAAGTGTAATGAATAACATAGGAAAAAAACACAATTGTTTATATTGGACAGAATCACAAAACTTACCTTTCTTTGTTTATTTTTATTTCAATCTGACGTTATTTTTCTACTTGTAGGAAAAGAAATCAAACCAGATTAAACCATCTCGAATAAAGAAAGAATAAGAGAATTTTCGAATGAAATTTTCAGTCACTACAATCTGTGTAAAGTTATTGTTTAAAGAGGAAGAACAAAATATGTTAGAAACGAGATATAAGGTAGAATGCAGATAAAATGAGAAACAAGGCGAGAAAAATGTTTAAAGTTTTGTGAACCGCATGGGAGTTGTAACAAAACAACAGCTGAGGGACAACAGTATTCACAAGATGCTTCTACAACAGTTTAAAAAAAACCGCTTCCCCCCAGAATAACATTTCAAAATGCAAATATTCTTGTAGATTACTACAATGAAGCAGAGACAATTAAGTTTTATTAATATTTAACAACACTTTTTTATAATTTTATAATCTCTCGATGAGCTAATGGCCGCCCTGAGGTTTTTAACTGTCTGTAAGTTAAATTCTGAATTCATTAATTTTAATAATAGAATACATATATGAATATCAGTAATTCCACTGCAGAGATATGAAGCTCAGGCCTTCATCCCACGCGTGGAGATTTCCTTCACTCATTTGGATACAAACTGGCCCCGAGTTCCATTTAGCCTCCTATAAAATGACCATCGGAGAATTCAACAAAATAAATATAGTATAACTCACAAATTACGTAGCCTGCTTTTAAATTGAATATACAGGTCCTAATGGAACATCAAACGTTCGCACATGACAAAATAGGCCTAACACTTTATCCATATAGGGCTAAACAGCATTTACTATTTTTTTATGTTTTTTACTTTCCAAACTGGATAATTTTATTTAAGAAAGAAAAATTATATCTCGAACCGGGACTTGAATCCTGGATCCTGATTCTGTACATCAGAATAAAGAAATACATATGCATTTACATGCGCACGGGCCTGCTTGGCCGTACGTGCATTATTTTTCCATGAATAAAAAAATAAAACTAATAATATAAACAATACCTACAAATACACCTGTATCAAAAAGCAATAACAGGCTACATATAAGTAAAATCTATGTCTACAACTACATCACAATAATACATATCTACATTCATCCACATTCCGTACATTAATATTAAAAAAAAAATGCTAGAAAACAAATTAGAAAAAAAAAAAGCACACACACATACACCCACACACCCCCACACATATACACACCGCACGCTCATACCCCCCTCCCCCCGTCCCTGCAGACATTAAGTGCACTATCAGACTATTCAACTTATCAGACCTACTTATTATATAACATGATTAAAGATCGAAAACAAAGGCCATATTGAGATTCTTCTTATTGTTAATACATATATCCTTAAGCTACAATTTTGTTATATCTCAATTTTCTTACTGTACCCAAAAATTTGCATGTTTTTGATTCACTCTCGATCCGTCCTAAAAGATCCCAACACGCCACTCTCCCTCGATCCGACCTGAGAAATCTCTCCGGCAGCATCTGTAATCTAAGTTGTTCTGTCTCTCTACAGAATGCTATAATATGCTGCCAGTTTTCATGGTCATCGCATAGTGGGCATAGTTTAATGCCTTCCTTATTACAGTATGATACGAATTACACCATTCGAGACACGATAAGAAGGTAATTTCTTTCCACTTATACAATTCTCGTTAGTCCGAAGGACGATAGCTGACGTTACCAACACGCCAACTGACCTCTTCTATTCAAAATGTCCGTCAACCTGCGTAGTCGGTAGAGTCCGTACCTTCCACTCCGGCGACCTGGGTTCGATTCCTGGCGGGGTAGGGGATTTTAAATCTCCACCTTGGGTCTGGGTGTGTATGTGTGTGTCCTGTCCTTGTGTCTATGTGAGAATTAAAGAAGTTAACAAACAGGTAAAACAAACAAAGAAAAAGGTAAAACAATAAGGAAAACCAGTATAAATGAAAAAAAAAAAAGTATTTTTGTTAAGAATTTATGCATTACTTTCGAGCGGTAAAGCTTCATATTTGTTGATTTTACTTATATTAACACTTTCCAACCTGGATATAAGTCCCGGTTCGAGCATTAATGTTTCTTTCTTAAATAAATCATTTACTGTTTTCTCCTGGTTGAATAATGGTGTTGTAAATAACATGATAGCTTGTCGTTCATGATTTACGACCTAATTTAAATCTTTAAAAAAGAGAAACTGTTTTGTCAGAATTATAAAGAAATAATTCTATTAAATTTCATGTATAAAATGTTGTCCTCAATTTTAATTACATTCTTACTATTTTATTTAACGACGCTCTTTAACAACTTAGGTCATTAGTTTTGCAATTCAAATATGGGCGTGAGATCCTGGATAAATTTAGCTAAGAGTCTTCTTATTTGATGTTTTAGATTTTTTTAGATAAACAAATGGAATGGGACACCGAGAGGACGACCATGGAAAAGGTGGATGAACGACTTTAGGAATATCATTCAAAGTTGGACTGACTAACTGGAAAATTAAAGCTAAATGCAGAGGGTAATGGAAAGCTGTTGTAAGGGAAGCCCAATATTCTTATCAGACTGAAGAATATAGAAATCTAGGGTATTAATTAGTTATTAAGACAAGTATTTACTAATATTACAACGTTTTAGCTACAATATTTTGTCTATTTTCGTCCATTTAACGGATATGTTAAATATGCAAAATATGTTTTTATTTATTTAATGCAGGCGCTTGAAATACAGATCATTCACCCAAATGGCAGACCTTATTAACATATTTGTAATAACTATACACAATACAAACAATAACATAAAAACACTATAAAAATATAAACAGAATAATCTTAAGTAGATTAGGAGGTTTGCAGTGAGATCATTTTCCCTCTTGCCTCACAGTAGCGTTGATGGAGTGTAGCAGTTGTTAGTGCAGAACAGTGGAGTAGGTGAGCAGAATCCATATTGGCACCAGTCCTACACAGCATGCAGAGAGGATTGTTCAATATTCCCAGACGATGAAGATGGATAGCGAGAGAGTCATGTCCTGTTGCAATCCGAAATTTTGCGACATCTTCTTTTCGAGGCCAATCTGGTACTTCAGAAACAATTTTATTTCTCCATTGGCTTTCTTTGGCCCTTTCTAACAATGCCAGGTGGTATTCAGATATTATCTTGCCGTGGGTAACAGTGACAGATCTATGGTAAGGAATTTCTTTCATGGGTGCTTGTAGAATTTGAATGCCTCGTTTTACAAGAAGATCTACAGCTTCATGTCCTGTGATCCCACAGTGTGATGATATCCATTATGGTGGAACTCGTTTTTGGAAGCAAATAAGGCTGTTGATGAATTTCCTGCACTCTACAACTTCTTTTCTATAAGCCGCTGTTAAATAGTTTGCAATTGCACTAATTGCTGCTTGTGAATCTGATAGGATAACAATATTAAAGAAGGATTCAGGTCTACTTGTGAGGTGGAAAAGTGCTGTTCGAATGGCTTCTATCTCTCCATTAAAAGGGACACAATCTTTGCCAAGTGAAATATATGTTGCGAACAGATCACTGTAGATTCCAGATCCTGTATTTCCATTTGAACTGATTTTGGATCCATCAGTATAGACATGAAATATGCAAAATAAATACACTTAATTTACATTTCGTTCATATGAATCATGATCGGATCATTTAACATTGTTTATGTTATTATATTTCAAGATGCTTTTGAACATCTCGGGTCATTACTACTGGAACTGAAGAAAGTTTATTCGCATTATGCAGAAGAACGCCCTTTAGCCTTATTTTGCTAGAATCAATAAATATACATCAATTTCCCGGTTCATAAACTGTTCCTAGAAGAACATTCAAGCCAGGAATATCACCACAGTA